>LR753505.1:209709-230701 GCA_902729485.2 Mus minutoides | reverse complement strand
TCCTGGGCATGTGGATGTGGCCTCCAGACATGCTGGAGGCTACAGGAAAGCCTTACCCAAGAACCTCCTCAGCTGCCTCATTAGCTTGGTTTTTTTGCCCCCCCCCCCCCAAAGCACACAACAGGGTGTGATTGCTCCTGTGGTCTTAAGCCAGTCCTTCTTAACAGAACCCTGTGACCTGCTGGCCCTCCAGGTCTAGACCTTCAGCCCTCAGGCATTGCAAGTTTGTTATTAGGTGTGTCCCATCCCTGGTCATATGCAAGCCTGGACAAGCTGAGTCTTGGCTAAAAATAACCGTGACCACCAGCCTCACCACCCTGGGCCTGCCTACCCTGAGCCTGCCTCTTGGGTACAGTAGTGTCTTGGGTCTCACTGTACTCAGGGAACCCACATATAGGGAGTACCTAAGCTGGGAAGAGGGTAAGGGAGGTGACCCTGGCTGCTGTATATTCTGGGGCTACGGGATCCCCTTCATCTTGTACCCTTCTGTCCATACTGGCCTGAGATAGGCCCCAGGCCCAGACAAGGCCAGACACTTGACAGCCTCCAGCTTCCTTCAGGGCTGCCCTGGGGAGGAGGACGGGAGAAGAGCCAGCTTTGTGTGTTTTCTCTGTTCATCAGAAGACTGGCTGGGGGAGGGGATGTCATATCACTGTCAGCTGTCCCCATGGCTTCCACGACCTTAGGCTGGCCTCAGATAACAGAGAAGCCCCTGTCGTGGCTCAGCAAGGCAAAGGAGGGGTGCAGTGTGAGTTCCCAGCCCTAACCCCGGGGAAGGGGAGGGCTGGAAGGAGGGGTGCAGCTCTGCAGTCCTGGGTCACAGGGGGGCCAATTAAGAAACTTGATTTTCTCTCTGATGTGGTTATAGTGGGTAGAAATGCTGTTCCAGGCTGTAGAAAGGCTGAGCCAGGTTTCAGGACTGGAGAGAAGATTGAGCTTGTACCAGGTCCTAGGTTCTAACTCTGGCACTTCAGGTTGTAGGAGGGGATAGAAGAGGTCAGAATCTTTCTTCTGTTGTTGTTTTGTTTTGGGGGTTGGTGTTATTGTTGTTTTGAGACAAGTTCTCACTCAGTATCTCTGGCCAGCCTGGAAATTCATAGAGATCCACCCACCTCTGCCTCCCAAGCGCTGACATTGAAGGCTACCACATTTGGCCCAAGATGTCAAAATCTTAATGTGTACTGGACACCCAACCCTAGTTGATTGTTCTGATATCCTGCTGTGAGTACTGTCCTAGATCCCAGCTTGCTGGGCTGTGCCTGGGGACCCCATGCAGAGAGTGGCTGTCTGGGTCACCCTATTAATCACATGAATTTGTAGAAGAGTTGAACAAAACGGGGGACAGGCTGCGGAGTAAGTTCCTCCTTTGTGCACTGAGCATTAAAAGACCAGAGGCTGAGTATCTGGTAATGACTGAAAAAACCAGGGGCCATGGGCTGGGGTGCAGCTCAGTGATAGGTGCTTGACTTTCATGCATCGGGCCCTGGATTCCTTCCTCAGGCCATGCATCCCAGTCATGTTGGCTGTGGGGACACAGCTTCTGCAGTGACTCTTCACAGTGTCCCCTCCACTCACTACCCCTACATTCTCCTCTCCCTCTGGCTCCCAAGGCAGCATCCATGGAATCACTCCACTTCCAGAATCATAGAGCCTTAATTTCAAAAATCCTTGTACCAGATGTCCATCCTGACAACCCCAAGGCATGAACTGCTTCATGTAGAAGACCAGATCCCAAGGTACCCCGAGGCCAGATCCTGGGCCATGGACCCAGCTCTGTGTAATCACCCTGACCTATCGTTTTTCCTCCAAAAAGATCCGCAGAGGAATTGGGGTATCCTGTCATCACTCAGGCCACTCATCCAGTCCTACCCCTGACTTGGGGTTTGGGGAGGATTTTAGTGGTTGAGTGGATTGTGGGTCAGGGTTCTAGGGAGATAGCTATACGCACTGTCGCCCGTCCTGTGATCTGACCAAGCACGGCCCACCCCCACACTTCCAGGCTCTGCTTCCTGCCTGTAAGATGAGGGTGTGATGCTTTCGGGGACAGATGATCCACGGGAAGCCCTGGGCTCACGGAGCTTGCTCTCAGGCTTAGGCAAGAAAAGCTTGGTACAGGAAATTAAAGAATTAAAGGCGGTGAGCTCCAGGCAGAAGCCAGAACCCTGACCCTGTGGACTTCTTGTCTATCCAGCATTCCTTCCATTTTCTCACTCTCTTCTGCCCCTCTCTCCCTCCCCTCCCTCTCTAAGGCTCTGGATGCAGCCAGCCTACACAGCAAGCAACTTTAGGATTTTATGTCCCTCGACACAGCCCCCACCCATGCCATTGAATCTAGGTGACCTGCTTGGCAGAACACCCTGCTCGTCCAGGTCTGTGGAGGTAGTAGGACAAGAGGAGGGTGCAAAGGTGGAGAGGACTTGAGTTGGGCAAGCCACTGCCATTAGGCTTGCTGGGCTGCCAGCCCTGGCCTTGCCTGGGATCCAGTCTTGCCAGGCACTGTGCCAGCCTCTCGTGAATGCCACTTGCTGTGCCGTGCCAGTGTGGGTGTCCCAGGGGGTGGAGGGAAACACCAGAGTCACAGGGAGCCACACAAGCGGCAGGTGGGGCCTGCTGGACTCAGGCAGGTCCTGCCCAGTGAGGGGACCATGGAGTCTGGGGAGCTGGGGTTGCTGTGTGTCCCAGATGGAGCAGAGGGAAGTTGTCTGATGACATCATCAGTGATCACCTCCTAGGACATAAGAGTGGCCTAAGCCTGAATGGTAGTTAGGACTTTAGTAAAAAGAGAAGCCTAGGGGCAAAAAAGGGCGGGCAGAGAAGAAGGTTTGAGACAGGGTCTCAGTGGCCTAAGCTGCCCCCAAACTTCTGATCTTCCTGATTCCATTAGTATTATAGCCATGTACAACTACACTTGGCTTATGGGAAGCCAGAGATTTGAACTCAAGACTTTGTGTATGTTAGCCAAGCAGTCTACCAACTGAGCTATGTTTTCAGACCTGTTTTTATTTTTTATTTTTAACCCTTTTTTTTTGTGGGGGAGGGGGCACATGAGTTCCAAGCACACATATGCTCAGAGGACAGCTTGCAGGAGTCAGTTATCTCCTTCCACTCTGTGAATGCCAGAAATGGAAGCCAGGACATATGACTTAGCAGCAGTCATCTCAATAGCCTGCGTGCGCATAAACACACATGTACACACATGTGCACACATGTACACACATGCGCATACATGAACACCACAGAGGCTCTAGTACTGTGGTGGAGGTCAAAGGACAACTTCTGGAAGTCAGTTTTCACCTTCCGTTTTGTCTTAGTTAGGGTTTCTGTTGCTGAGACGAAACACCATGATCAAATGCCTTGGGGAGGAAGGGATTTATTTGGCTTACACTTCCACAGCGCTGTTCATCATTGAAGGAAGTCAGGGCAGGAACTCAAACAAGGCAGGAACTGGGAGGCAGGAGCTGATGCAGAGGCCGTGGAGAGGTGCTGCTTACTGTCCGTGCTCTGCTCCTCAACTCAAGACATAGAGCATTGCAGATGGGCAGAAGGTCTGCAGCCCCACCACTGCCCCAGGGCTGAGCGGTACCGCTGGCTAGGATGGTGAGCATCTTCAGCGTCTTATCCTTTACCACGTGTCTGCATCCCGAATGGGAGCTGGGGTGGTTTCTGTGTGCATTGGCATTTCAATAAATGTCAGGGTGTTTTCTTGGCAACTTGTCTTTCAGCATAATGATATGTATTTGGACTCTGGACTCTGTGCATGTTATCTCCTAGTTTTGATCATTTGTTTTACTGGCTGTGTAGTTTCCCACAGTCTGGGTATGGCCTGGCTTATTTTTATATTTTGCTGTTGATGGACATGTAAAGGGGGTTTCCACCATTTCATTCTGGGGAGCACAGGGTTTTTAATAGGAAGGGAGGAGACTGTCAGAGGGTCAGGTCAGGGAGCAAGAGGCTCTTGGGAACACTGGGGGCCACAGGAGGCTCTGAGCAGGAGCGAGACTCAACCAGAAGTCGTACATTCCAAGCTTTGGCCTTGTCTGGAGTTTGGACTGGAAGCCAAAATTGGGTAAAGGAGGCTCTTGCAAGACTCAGGGATGAGCCCCATGGACCACCCCTGTATGAGCCCACTCAGAGCAGCAGAAGGCAGAACTGAGAAAGATCCTCATTTGAAAGAGAGAGGGCTAAAGAGGAGGGGGAGTCCATAAACCCTGTAACCGTGACACTCTGAAGGCGAATGGTACCCAAGATAAGTCACACTCTGCCTCAGAGCCATATAAAGTCATTGTGGTGGCAGTGGGGGTCTGGGGCTGCCAGGCCTGACTGGGGAGATTGTCCCTGCACAGCTAGGACCTCAGCTCACCCCCAGCCCAGGCCCCTGTTCCTGCCCTTTGCCCCCTGCCCCTCCCCCCAGGCCTCCTGGCAAAATTCTTAGAACATGGTACATTCCCTCCTGCTCAGGCCTTGATTCTATAGCACTCAGAACACCTCACTATAGGCTCCATGTCTCAGTTTCCCACAGCAGTCTCCTGGCTGAGAGAACATGTCTTGGTTCTTCTGCATGCAGTCAGGGCCCCTTCCCTTCCAGTGGCTCAAAACTAGCTCCAGTTAGCTGGGAGTTAATGGTTCACCTACTCTCCAGTTTAATGCATGCCAGTTCCCGTTTTTTTGCCACAACACAATAATGGCCACAGCAGGGAGCCTTTGGCTTTCTTCTGTGCTATCCCCATGGTGTCCAGCAAGTGCAGCAAATATTTTCCAAATAAAACGAGCCCAAGAGACTAGCCTCTTGTCTACAGTACACGTATTAGCATTGGACGAGGAAGGCAAGGACATGTCTCAGCTCCTCACAGATGCAAGCCATCTTGCCCTGGCTGCCCTGCGTCTGAGGGAGTTTGGAAAGGAAGTGGTGATTTCGAAACCCCTTCTACCATCCGGTCCTGACTGGGCACTTTCTTTTTTTGTTTGTTTGTTTGTTTTGTTTTTCGAGACAGGGTTTCTCTGTGTAGCCCTGGCTGTCCTGGTATTCACTCTATAGACCAGGCTGCCCTCGGACTCAGAAATCCGCCTGCCTCTACCTCCTGAGTGCTAGGATTAAAGGCATGTGCCACCACGCCCAGCCTGATTGGGCACTTTCCATGTGTTCTCTTCGTGAAGTCTGATCTTTATGTGGTCCCAGCAGGGCATCACGGTTAAGGGCAAAGAACCTTAGCTATTAGGCCAAGGACATGGAGCAGCAGAAGCCACGCTGATGTAGAAGCCACGACTGTTGTGCTTTCTATAAGAGAGGACAGGGAGAGATGACAGAGTGATGCTCTATAGAGGAGGGGGTAATTGTATTCATTGTTTAACTTTTCAGTTTGAAATACTCTAAGATATGTCAAAACAACACAAAAAAGTTCCTTGTACACCTAGCACAGCCTCTGGTATATTAATGTTTCATGATTACAGCACAGCTCTCAAAAGCAACAAATTCGTATCAATAAGAGACTGTTACCACTGTCAGACTGTATTCAAATGACACCAGCTGTCTCACTAACGCTTTTTTCTGGTCCTGGTTCCGATTAAGGATCCTGCACTGTTCAGTTCCTCAGCTGGCCAGGTGTTTTACAGTGGTCTCTCCACCTGGCTTTGCCTGAGGTTTTTCTCATGAATAAATTATGGTTGTGTATTTTGGTCATAAAGGCCACAAAAGGGAAGTTGTACCTTCCTCCATGGTCAAGTATCTATTGTTACAGCTGAGATTAGCGTTTGTTTTCTTCTCTGCGGAGAAGAGCCTTGCTGCTCACTGCAGCCTCCAGCCTGTCGTTTGTCATTATCTTCATCAGTTTCAGGTGAAGTTAGCCAAGGTGCCCCATGACTAATTAATATCTTGTAAAGCAGACAGTTTGAGACTATGCAAATCTCTCTCCAATTGTGCCTGCTGACTTGCCCCTTGTCCAGGTGTTAGGCTGTGCTCCTGTGCATTAGAAATTGGAAGTAGTGTTTGTGTGTTGCATGAAAGCAAGCTGAGAGAAAGAGAGCAAAGTCAGGGAAGGCTCCTGGAGAAGGGCAGAGCTGGGACAGAATCTAGAGCAGCAGAGGGAAGAACATCCCAGGTAGGAGACCTGCCCAGGAGAAGGTGTGTAGTTAGGATGGTTCGGACTCAGCGTTCTCACTAGTGCTCCAGCGTTCTCACTAGTGCTCCAGTGCTCTCACAAGTGCTCCAGTGGCTCTCACGAGTGCTCCAGTGGCTCTCACGAGTGCACCAATGGCTCTCACGAGTGCTCCAGTGGCTCTCACGAGTGCTCCAGTAGCTCTCACTAGTGCTCCAGTGGCTCTCACGAGTGCTCCAGTGGCTCTCACGAGTGCACCAGACACCCCACCTTCACCCCACTGCCCTCTTATCCAGGCAGTGCACCACCTTGAACTCAGAATCACTGGCTTGACACTAGGCTACTGACACGGGTCCATCTGAGTTCAGCCCTCTAGCAAGTCTAGGAAAGGAGAAGTGTTTGCTGAGTGAGCTTCTCTCAGGATGGGCCCCACCCTCCCCAGTCACCCCTACAGGAGAATAGGTGCCTGGAGGGTGGTCCTTCTCACCGCTGCCCGCAGCTGTGTACACCTGAAGCTCTGAGGCAAGGGGTGCAAGGAAGGAAGCTTGCCGTCTGCGGGGTACAGATGGCTCTCACCTCCCTCCGGCCTCACTCCCTGTAGTCTGTCCCCTCTAAGAGGATTGCAGATGATCAAAGGAAGGGACACTTCTGGAACTTTCTGGATTAGATTTGCAATCCTAATATGTCTTTGAGCTTACGCGTCTCTTCTCTCATTCATGTTTCAAATTAGTTCCTTCCCCTTTTTGATGTTTGCATTTTCAGGTATAATTTTTATGCTTGTTGATTTTAAAAAAGAAAAGGAGAATAAATGTTGGTTGGGGGCACTGTGAGTTGGAGGGTGGGCGTTAGTTCTGACCCACAGGATTCTTTCAGCATCTCCGAAGCTAAGTTTCTCTCCCTTTCTCCTCCCTTCTCTAAATTTCTAGCATATTTACCACAAATGGTAAAATCCACACAAGCAAAGGAGGCGCCCAGGTGGCCCTGGGGTAGGGTGTGGGACCCTGGACTCCAACCCCAGCACACAAAGAAGGATACACTGATATTTTCACACACACCCCACAACCACTTTCAATGATCATGGGTCCTTTTCCTGTAGAAATATCTAAATATGCACTCATCCCTGTCCACAAGAGAAGGTCTGTGTATGGTCCAGCTAGTCACAAGTCTGCTATAATCCTTATTCCTGCAATCTCTTCATGGGTACCTAGGTTGTATCCAACACCACCCCCACCTCCCACCCTAGGTTACAACAGAATATGCAGAGAATTAGCCATGAACTCAGGTCCAAGTCTACCTCCCTGAACTCCGACTTGGCCCATCCCTTATGAACATGTCACCTGGGGACCTGTTTTCCTGGTCTACTGTATCTGTGACATTTTTGTTTATTCTCTGTGTGGACCCATGTGCCATAGTGCTAGGGTAGAGATCAAAGGACAGCTTGCAGAAGTAAGATCCCACCTTCCACTCTCGGGGTCCCAGGGATCAAGCTCAGTAGTCAGGCTTGGCCTCATGGACCTCTCTTGGCTGAGCCGTCTCGGTTGCCTGGTCTACTGTCTGAAACAGCAGCTCCGCCTGTCCCTGCCCTCTGCTTTCAGCAAGCCATCTTTCCTGGTTTACCACTGCATCTCCCCTGTTAGAAGGTCAGCTTCGGGAACAATGACCTTGCTCACAGGTCATACACAGCACCTGACCAGGGATCGATAAATATGGCCGGAAAAGTGAAAGTCTAAAGGACTAAAGCTGGGTTACAAATGAAACCAAAAGTAGAGGGGCTATGAAAATGGACATGGGGGCTGGAGAGACAGCTCAGCGGTTAAGAGCAATGGCTGCTCTTCCAGAGATCCTGAGTTCAATTTCCAAAAACCATGTGGTGGCTCACAACCATCTGTAACAGGGTCTGATGCCCTCTTCTGGGTGCATGAAGACCTCATACTCAGATACAATCAATCAATCAATAAATAAATAAATAATTTAATCCCAGCACTTGGGAGGCAGAGGCAGGCGAATTTCTGAGTTCAAGGCCAGCCTGGTCTACAGAATCAGTTCCAGGATAGCCAAGGCTACACAGAGAAACCCTGCCTTGAAAAAACAAAAATAAATAAATAAATGTTTTTTTTTTTTAAAGTGGCCATAAAATGCAGAAGGCAACACTTCTCTTGGCATGCAGAGCTGCCAGGGCTACGGAGAGGCATAGAGCAGAAGTTGGCTAGGCTGCAGCTGAACCTTCACTGCCAAACTTCCAGGGACCTACTTGGTTTGTCCAAACTTTGCAAATAAAGCATCTAGTATTTCTCTAAGGGGCTAGGGAGATTCTGAGAGTTGCCCATCTTTATGCATACTGTGAGAGATTTAGGGTCCACACTCCATGACCTCTCAGGTTCCCAAGTTTAGGATGCCTTCAGTTTTCCGACTGGTTTGATAGATAATGCAAGCACCCAGTGCCCACTTACACGTGCCTGCCTCAGCCTCAGTTTCCTGCACAGCAAGGGCCCAGGCCAGCTCCTTCCCATCCTGACAGGGCTAGATACATAATTTATCCTGCCCAATGTAATGCAAAATCCAGGTGCAAGGTGAGGTGGTACAGACCCCAGCACTTGAGAGGGAATGGCAGGAAGATCATGAATTCAAGGTCTTTATTGGCAACATAGCAAGTTTGAGGATAGGCTGGGCTACACAAGGACCTGTCTCAAGCAAACAATAATACCTAAATAAATAGATAACTAAATTAACTAGTTGAAATAAAGCCACTTGTTTAAACAACAAGAAAAAGATTCTTAGGTTACAAATGTAATGAAGCCAGCTTGGTTGTGCACACTTACAACGTAGCACTGAGACAGAGGCAAGAGGATCTTAAGTTTGAGGACACCGTGGGCCATACCGCTAGATTCTGGGGAAAGAGGGGGAGGGGAAAAGCAATCAAATCTGAAGTGCTTCCATTCTTCCATCTCTTTCCACGTGGGTTTTCAATTTTCTATTTAATGTCATTCTAAATAAAGAAAAGTAAAGCCAAGCACGATGACAGGGACAGTGATGCTGTGATCCTAGCACTTGGGAGGCAGATGTGGGAGGACTGCAGCCAGCTAGTTCATGCACAGCTACATAGTGAGGATCTACAGATGGAGTTAGGCCACGTAATAAGGCTGTGACTCAAAGGGAGAAAGAAAGGAAGGGAGGGAGGGAGGGAGGGAGGGAGGGAGGGAAG
Organism: Mus minutoides; assembly: GCA_902729485.2. Taxonomy (NCBI): domain Eukaryota; kingdom Metazoa; phylum Chordata; class Mammalia; order Rodentia; family Muridae; genus Mus; species Mus minutoides. Next base: position 221,407 of record LR753505.1, on the reverse strand, counting down.
GAGGGAGGGAGGGAGGAAAGAAAACTGTAAATCACCGGGCAGTGGTGGCGCATGCCTTTAATCCCAGCACTTGGGAGGCAGAGGCAGGCAGATTTCTGAGTTTGAGGCCAGCCTGGTCTACAGAGTGAGTTCCAAGACAGCCAGGACTATACAGAGAAACTCTTGTCTCAAAAAACCAAAGGGGGGGGGGGAAAGGACCAGATTGTTTCTATATTGCACAATGCCAGTCTTGCTTGTTTGTGGTACTGAGCATTGAACCCAGTAGTTGAACATGCTAGGTAAGTGCTCTACCATTAAGTTATATCTCCAGCCCTTTTTTATTTATTTATTTTTTAAATTTGAGACAGGTATCCACATTCAGGATATAAATTTATTATATGACAAGATCTGTCTCATAAATGTTAAAGATTTCAAAAGTCAAGTCATTAAGATGACGTCAGCGTGTTGACCTGAGGGGCCCTTCGGACCTGGGCCCTTGGTGGCCTCACAGGTGTCACGTTTTGTTTGGAGAACTCTGGCATCCTGGTCCACTTTCCTGAACTACATATAACTGGGATGGCAGTGGGACAAGGGTCGGGCCTTCCAGCCTCACCGCTGGCTGCTCCTCTATCTGCTAAGTAGCTACAGAATTCTCTATTTGTTTGAGCAAACCTGCTGTCTGCCATCTTTGGGCCTCAGACTTTCTTCCTCTACCCTAGTGGCTTCCAAAGTTGGTCTCTGGACCACCACCAGCAGCAGCAGCAACAGCAGCAGCACCTGAAGTGGTTAAAAGTGTAATTTTCAGGGTTGAGATGTAGCCCGTTTGGTAGTGTTTGCTTACTGAGCCTGAAGCCATGTGTCCCATCCCTGGCACCATAGGAAGCAGGCATGGAAACCCACGCCTGTAATCTCAGCACTTGAGAGGTAGAGGCTGGAGGGCCGGAGTACATGGTCACCCTTGACTACCTAGTGAGTGTGAGGGTAGCCTGGGCTACATGAGACTCAGTAAAGAGCAAAACAAAACATGGTAATGGTGAAGTGCTTGCCTAAGGGTGTCGGTGGACACAGAGATCCTAGAGATGTGAGGCCTACAGACATGGAAGAGGATTAACCTGACCCCAGACCCTCTCTCTGCCCTGCAGGTACAGCCTCTACACCCGAACCTGGCTTGGGTACCTCTTCTACCGACAGCAGCTTCGGAGGGCTCGGAATCGCTATCCCAAAGGCCACTCCAAAACTCAGCCCCGCCTCTTCAATGGTAAGCTCTGGCTGCCCCTGGCCAGCACCCCACCTTGCTCCTTACGCTCACTACCACCCCACCCCACCCCCTGCCTACTTCCCTTCTTCTCCCCCAACCCCTTCAGTGGGCTCCCACCCCGCCCCAGCCTCTCTGTCTGCCTCTCCCAGGAGTGAAGGTGCTTCCCATCCCTGTCCTCTCGGACAACTACAGCTACCTCATCATCGACACCCAGGCTGGGCTGGCAGTGGCTGTGGACCCCTCAGACCCGAGGGCTGTGCAGGTGAGGGGACAGAGAGCAGGGGCGCTGGGGGTCACTGCAGGGGACTGCCAGCTTTTGCTGCCAGTCTGGGGTTGGTCCTGGTTCCCCTGACTATGGGCTATGCTGCATCTGGGTGGGCATCCATCTCTCACACAGAAACACCACACCCCATAGAGCATGGGGGAAGAGTGGGTGTCCTGGGCCTGCGGATGAGAGAATAGCAGACAGAGCCAGAGGGTGGGTGGCTCCTAGGACTTGGGTCCTGGCAGTTCCAGTCTGCCTCTTACCCTCTTTTTTGCCCTGGTGTACATTCTTTTTTCATTCTTATTTCTATACTTATTTTTTTGGGGGGGGGTGGGATGTTTGCCCTCTCTTCTGTCCTTCCCCCCCATCCCCGCCCCAGATATAGTCTTAGGGAGTAGCCTTAGCTGCTCTAGAACTTGCTATGTTGATCAGGCCCCTTCCTCCCCGGTGCTGGGATTCAAGGCATGCTCCACCATGCCTGGTATAACATTTTTTTCCCCAATATATATATGGGCATACTGTGTGTATGTATGGTGTGTGTGCTGTGGCATGCATGTGGAGGTCAGAGGTCACCTTATGGTTATCTCTTTCCACTATTATGAGGATTCTGCTGATGGGATTTACCTGCTGAGCCATCTCACCAGCTTTCTTTCCTCTCTGATCTCTGTCAGTACCTGGGCTTCTTCACTTTTCCCTTCGTGTTCATATCTGCGCACTCCCCACACCCCCTGCTCTGTGTACACACTTGTATGTGTGTGTGATATGATAGTAGGACTAGAACCCAGGTTATTTGTCAATGTGAGTGAATCTGTGTCAACTCCTGATGCCCCCCTTCCCTGCCCCACCCTCATTTGCTGGGCTGGATCTCTGCTCTTCCAAGTCTCCTTTGCCAGCTTCTCATTCCCTAGCCCATCTCCTGCCTTGCCCCAGTCTCTCCATCTGTCTTTCCCACACAGCCCTAACAGGACTTTGAGCATCTCTCCCTCTGTATACTACCCCCACCCTCAGTGTCTCTTCTCTCCCCAGGCTTCCATTGAAAAGGAAAGAGTTAACTTGGTTGCCATTCTCTGCACCCACAAGCACTGGTAAGGGGCTGGGAATGGTGGTGCGGCTACTGGTGCGGCTATGGCTACAGCAGTTTTCCTTCACAGGTTGGGCTCAGAGGGAACCACCTGGGAGATAACAGGATGGGCGGGACCTACCTTCTTCATAAAACCACTTAGGAACTAGCAGAGGTAGAGAGGCAGGCTGGGTCCCTTATGGCCCTTAGCAGTTTGAAGGCTCAGCAGTGGGTAGGCATTGTCGTGCTCCATTCACAGGCAGGTAGTAGGTACCCACAGAATGAGCACCTAGTTAGTTAGTGGGTGGCTAAGTGTACAGAGGTGGGTGTGGTCAGATCTACTTAGGGGAATCTGAGGATGACAACTGGAGCTGAGAGTCCAAAGGGGTCATGGGAGCATAACAAGTTGAGGGGTGACATAAAAAGGGAAAAGGTTTGAGCCAGGGGATTCTTTAGAGAAAATGGAGTCCAGGTACAGTTGCCCTTTGAAGTGCCCCTGTCCTCATCTCTGCCATCCCACAGGGACCACAGCGGAGGGAACCGTGACCTCAGCCGGCGGCACAGGGACTGTCGAGTGTATGGGAGCCCTCAGGATGGTATCCCCTACCTCACCCAGTAAGTCCCCCGCCCAAACATGGATGGACACCTCAGCCCTCCAGGGTGCCAGCAGCTGGATCTCTAGTAGGCACCCTGCCTAGCCATTAAACAGCTAAGCAGAACCCATGTAAGAATAAGAAGATTGCATGAGCCAGCTATGGTCAAAAGAGGAAGGCTGTGATCTCAGCCCCTAGGCACCCCTGCCTTCTCCCTGTTGTAGAAGTCCCCCTCCTATAAGTCACCCAGCCTGGCATGATGACAGAGACCAGCATGACAAGCTTGAATGCCTCTCTTCCCTGTTGTTTTGTGCCCCAGTCCCCTGTGTCATCAAGATGTGGTCAGTGTGGGACGACTTCAGATTCGAGCCCTGGCCACCCCTGGCCACACTCAAGGCCATCTGGTCTACCTGCTGGATGGGGAGCCCTACAAGGGTCCCTCCTGCCTCTTCTCAGGGGACCTGCTCTTCCTCTCTGGCTGTGGTGAGTTTCTGAAAAAAAGAGGGGAACAGGGACAGAAGGGAGACAAAGGCCAGAGTGGCCACTGTTCCATGTCACATTTGGAAGTGTTGTTTTCCATCATTCAATGGCTCAGTAGCAGGCACCTCTGCTTGTGTTGCCTGACTGTTCTCAAGATTCTCAGAGCCGGGTGGTGGTGGCTAACGCCTTGAATCCCAGCACTTGGGAGGCAGAGGCAGGCGGATTTCTGTTTGAGGCCAGCCTGGTCTACAGAGTGAGTTCCAGGACAGCCAGGGCTACACAGAGAAATCCTGTCTCGATAAAGCAAACAAACAAACAAAAGATTCTCAGAGGGGAAGGACCTAAGGAGAGGGCACTTTAGGCAAAGACCCTATGGGGCACGAATTTCCACTGGGTGGGACCTGTTTCCCTAAGACAGTAACCAGGAAGAAGAGAACATGGGAAGTGGAGGATTCTTAAGTGAGAAGGAAGTAACTGTGGGTAGATTCCCAGAGAGTAGCCAAGGCTAAGGCTGTCTTGGAGAAAGGAGCATGTCTGCCCACCAAGTCTGGACCACAGGAACTCAGCCTGGAGACTTGGCAGCCTTGCCCTCCACTTGGGCGTGTGTCTGTGTGTGTATGTATGTGTGTGTGTGTGTGTGTGTGTGTGTGTGTTTGTGTGTTTGTGTGTGGGGGGGGGGTTGGGGTGAGGATCACACCAGCTCTGCCAGAGAGTAAGTGGGCCGAGCTCCCGTGAGGAGGGAGCAGGAAAGCTGCCCAGTCTGATTCTTAACCCTGCCTTTGCGTACCTCATACCATACTGTGTCCTCCTTGATGATCCCAATGTAGGACGGACCTTCGAAGGCACAGCGGAGACCATGCTGAGCTCACTGGACACTGTGTTAGACCTGGGGGATGACACCCTGCTGTGGCCTGGTGAGGTGACCCTCCCCCTCCTCCCAGCCCCTTGCTTTGCCTGGCACCAGAACCCTCCCGGCCCCTCACTTTCCTAGAGACTGGCAAGCTCAGCTCATGGCCCAAAGGTCACGCAGCCGATCCATGGGGCAGTGTGGGAGGAGCAGTCGCTGACCTCCCTCCTGGAACGTTAGACTGCCTGTGTGACGTCGTCCATGTCCCCCAGAGTCCTGGAGAGATATCTAATAGTTCAGATAACTGTGGTCAGCACCCCAAACAGAAAGTAGCAGTTGCTTATCTGAGAAAACAGTAAATCTGGTCCACATGTACTGATAGGCCTGAATTTGATACAGAATACACCCCCTCCCCAAATCTCCCCCAAATCCACCTCCCCTCCCCTAACCTTCCAATTTATTTATTTTTTCTTTCTTTTAATTTTTTTTTTCTGACGTGTTAGTTACTGTCTTCTCCATTTGCTAAATGACAAAACTGTGGCTTAGGCGGGTGCCAGGTCATAAATGAAATATGCTGGGCAGAGTTAAGGAGCTAACCATGGCCTCACAGCTCCAAAGCTAGTGATTTTCCCCATGAGCCCTAACCACTGCCCAAACTGCCTCTGCCTTTCCCCCCAACCACCCCCCCAGCAAAAATGTCCGTGGTTGGAAATCACCTTCGGTGTTGGGGATTTTTCCAAGAGCCTCACCCCTACCTCCCCAGCTGCCGGATAGCTGTGGGCCTGGGCCTTGGAGTACAAAGGCTATATGACCTCACCACCCATCTCTTTCCCCGTGGCTAGGACATGAATACGCAGAAGAGAACCTGGGCTTTGCAGGCGTGGTAGAGCCCGAGAACTTGGCTCGGGAGAGGAAGATGCAGTGGGTTCAGAGGCAGCGGATGGAACGCAAGAGCACGGTGAGACCTGGGGGGTGGGCGGGGGGGGGCGTTGGGGGGGTGGGATTAGGGGTGGTGTGGAATGGGGTGGGATGGGATATGATGGGGTAGGCAGACATCCCTGCATTGGTGCCTTTCCAGTTTCTATCCACCCATCCCTGTGCCTCTTGCTCTGCAGTGCCCATCCACCCTGGGAGAGGAACGCGCCTACAACCCATTCCTGAGAACCCATTGCCTGGAATTACAGGAAGCTCTGGGGCCAGGGCCAGGCCCCACCAGTGACGACAGCTGCTCCCGGGCCCAGCTCCTGGAGGAGCTGCGCCGCCTGAAGGACATGCATAAGAGCAAGTGAATAACCCTCGCCCACCCCAGTCCAGGCTCTCCCTGCAGAGGGGAGGCCACCCACTGCCCACACCTCGCCATCCTCTTCATCACTAATACCACCACCATAATTGGTGCCCTAGGCAGCACTAATCCTCCACACTGGCCAGGGAGGGCAGAGCCCAGGCAATGGGACCTAGAGGAGGAAGCACTGGGAGGCTGAGACCCCACACTGTACAAGTGGTGTTTAGGGTAAGAGGAAGGAAGCACCTGGAACGTCTCCAGACTTTGCTACCTTGGAGGGTCCGCCTCCCCTCCCCCACTCATGGACCAATAGCCAGATCATGAAGGCTGCAGTTGGCTCCCGCTCCAGAGGCCACACTACCACTAGAGCCCTAGAACCCAGGAGAAGAGAGTCCTGACCAGGCTAGTCTGTCTTCCACCTTCTCCCATGCAGGGTTGTCGGGGAAGCTCGCCCCCCCAAAATGATCTAAAGTGTAATGGCTGGGAAAGCGGTCATCAACGGGGGGGGGGGGGGTGGGGGGGCGCAGCCAGACTCTGGGTGACTGAGACTCTAAGCCCCACCCTCCCCACCTTGCTAAGACATTGCCAGGCAGAGCCATTCCTAAGAACACCTAAGGACTAGAAGCCTGGTTCTGGCCCATCCCTGCCTCAGTGGATGTCCTGAAGGCCAGAGGGAAAGGTTCCCGATCACCAAGGAGTCTTCTGCCAGGGAGTCACAGGATGACAGCATACAGAGCCACACACCACGCACATCTGTTCTGGGTCTGCCACTGGCCTCTGCCCTGTCCCACCCAGGTCATAAGGGCCTGCCTTCCCAAGGGAGAGTGAACTGTGGTATGCCTCAGAGACCGACCTGCTTCTCCTTTCTGCCCTTGTTCTTAGGAATCCCTGCCTGCCTGCTGTCTCACTTAACCTCTCTTGCTTTATCCTCACCCCTTTTCCTCCCTGAGTCATTAAAGGCTGACCTTTCTTCCAGCCTGGTACTCATCCGGCTCTTTGCAGTTTGCCAAAAACCTTCATTTCCACGTCATTTCCCACTGGATCCCATGGCCCCCTTGCTGGCAGTATGCAAAAAGCAGAGGTCTGGGAACAGGAAGCTCCAGTGACCTCAGGCCTGGGCATCCCCCGCTGCTCATCCATCCCCCTCCAGACTGCTTGTCCTCTGGTCTCAGGTCCAGGGCCCTTTGTGGCCACAGGAGCACTATGGTCCTTTCGCAGGCACGCCTTGGGTAGGTTAGCCAGGAGGAGCACTCTGGTCGTTCCGTAGGCACGCCTTGGGTGGGTTAGCCACATCTTTCTGTGTCAGAGCCTTCCACTGGGTTGTGCAGTACCCTCTGTTGTTCCTCTGAGATGCCCTGCCTCAGTTTCCCTTTTCATCTGGCTTCGGCTGCCCTCTCCAGGCCCAGCCTTTGGAACTCACTCTAGCAATACCACTGGACTAGTTAGCCTTCCCGGCCCCCAAGACACTCGCAGTTTCATGCCTTTGTGCCTTTCGCTCATGCGGTTTCTTCAGCTGGAATGCCTTCCCGCTCCTGCCGCCTCCTCTGCCTGGCAAACACCTATTAGCCTCTCCCAGGCCCCTCCCCCAGGAAGGCACCCTTCACCCCTTTCTTCCGGGCTACCTCTGCACCTTGTAAATGCTTCTCTCGTGGCACCTATCACACCGTATTTTACTTGTTTACATGTTTGTCTCCCCTTCTAGACTGTGAATCCTTAAGGGCATGGACTGTATCTTATGCATCTCTGTATTTCTGCGCCTAGCACGGTGCCTGGCACACAATAGGCGCTCAATAAATGTTGAATGAATGATTTAACCAAGGTCTGAGCTCTCAATGGCTTATCTATGCTGCCCAGGGGTAACAACAGCAGAGAATCTGCTCACTGTTTCCTGACTCCATTCCGGGTCCCATAACTCCGGGTACTTCATGGGAAGAGCTCTGGACAGGAAAGGCCCTGGGTTCAGTCCCCAAGGGTACCAGAACAACCCAGAAAAAATGCCTCCACCTACTCCTTCCACAGCCCGGGTGCTTTAGGTTCAGAGTTTGCGATGTGGATACCTGGGTCCTTCCCTCAGCTTGAGACACACAGGGTACCACTTGCCACAGACCAGCCAGAAAGAGCGCTCAATGGACACAACCTTGGCTCCAGCTTGTCTCTTCTGTTCTGTTCTGTTCTGTTCTGTTCTGTTCTGTTCTGTTTTTCGAAACAGGCTTTCTCTGTGTAGCCCTGTCTGTCCTAGAACTTGCTCTGTAGATCAGGCTGGCCTCAAATTCAGAGATCCCCCTGCCTCTGCCTCCCAAGGCGTATGCCATACCACCTCCTGAATTTTTCTTTTTCTTTTCTTTTCTTTTTCTTTTTTGTTTTAATTTTTTATTAAATATTTTCTTTTTGTGGGTTTTTTATTAGATATTTTCTTTATTTACATTTCAAATGTTATCCCCTTTCCTAGTTTCCTCTCCAAAAATCCCCTATACCCTCCCCTCTCCCCCTGCTCCCCATCCTACCCACTCCAGCTTCCTGGCCCTGGCATTCCCCTATACTGGGGCATAGAACCTTCACAGGACCAAGGGCCTCTCCTGCCATTGAGGACAGACTATCTTTTACTTTTCTTTCTCCCTTTCTTTCTTTCTTTCTTTCTTTCTTTCTTTCTTTCTTTCTTTCTTCCTTCCTTCCTTCCTTCCTTCCTTTCTTTCTTTCTTTCTTTCTTTCTTTTTCTTTCGGCTGTAGCTGGTCTTAATGCCTCTGTTAAAACGAGCTGGAATCCTGTCTATGCTTTGCTTGTGTCTCACTGAATCTATCTTTTTGTCCATCTTTGTGTTTGGTGAGCAAGACTGGTTTTTAGTTCATTAAGTTGATTGAAGATATTTCTTAAAATAAGAGCAAGAAGTAAAGTGTGCTCCAGCTGTGGCAGCACCTCTACAGCTGGCCGCGTGTGGGTGAAGGCACGCTGGCACAGTGCAGCCCTGGGCCAGGCAAGCATGGTTTTCCCATCCTGGCAGAGATCCAGCTCCCTCTTGGGCACGAGGGCGGGCCACAGTGAGGAGTCATCTGACTCCCTGCTGTCCTAGTGGATGACCCCCGCCCCCGGCCCTGAACCACACAGGTCACTTTGGGCATGCTCAGTGTAGGAACTGTTGTCATGGATAGTTAACATGTCCACAGCCTTGGGGATGCTCCCACAGGACTATCCATCTTGAATGACAGGTGATCTATAGCTAGTGCTTCCCAAACAATCATATCATGCATGAGGTTTTGCTCCACGGACAGGGAGTGCTATCAGCCTTAGACCCCTGGGCGTCAGTCCCAGCTCTGTCCTGCTTGATAATATCTTGGGCAAGTAATTTCCCTGCCTTATTTCTGTGAGAGGCTGTAAGAGACTTAGCATCTCCATGGCTTGGGTAGGCAACCTAAAACTAGGATTTTCTAAGTCACATTGTGATGAGTCCAGGCATGGTCAGAGCCAGAAGTTCAGAGCATCTTCGATAGGGGCAGATGCAGGAAGATTGCAGGTTTGAGGCCAGACTGGACTACATCCCAAGAGCCTGTCTCAGAGCAACAGCAGAACCAGTGTGGTGGCACACACTAGTAATTCTAGAATGAGGCAGGAGGGCAGGAGTCCAAGGCCAGCCTGGGCCACATGGAGATATCTATGGACTACTCCGTCTCAACAAACAGCAACAAGAATACCAAAAGATTTTTTTCAGCACACACACACACACACACACACACACACACACACGAGAGCATCTTCAGCTCTGCTTTCTTCTGTGTTAGCTTCTCCCCTGTCAGGCCTTCTCCTTGCAGGGCAATGCAGATGTTCTCTAGAAACTTCAGCCTCTCAGACTATCAGTTCATCAAGCCTAGCAGCATCTTCCTTAGTTCCAGGACTAGAATTCTGTTGGGCCACCTTGGGTCATATGACCATACCAGGCTGGGCTCTATCAGTCCTAACATCCTCTATCACACTGAACTGAAAGGTGGAGAGTCTGAAACAGCAGGTGACCTGACTTGAGAAACAATGCCCAACAGCCCAAGCATAAGCCTCTACTGACTCCACTGGAGGCTCTTGAGGAGCATTGGATGGGAAAGGCATAGGTAGTCACTTGGAAAAGGGCTTGCATCACAGGACAGGGACTACGCTTTTAGGGGGGAAATAGAGGTGAACACATGGACTGACCTCAAAGATGTTTGAAGAACACACAGTCTCAAAAGTAACCAGCATAATGACTCATTTTGTTCATTCTTTTTTTTTTTTAAAGATTTATTTTATTTATTATATGTAAGTACACTGTAGCTGTCTTCAGACACTCTAGAAGAGGGCGCCAGATCTCGTTACGGATGGTTGTGAGCCACCATGTGGATGCTGGGATTTGAACTTATCACCTTCAGAAGAGCAGTCGGGTGCTCTTACCCGCTGAGCCATCTCACCAGCCCCCATTTTGTTCATTCTTTTTCCTGGATTGCAGAATTGAACGTGGAAGTCGTGTGTGTGTGTGTGTGTGTGTGTGTGTGTGTGTGTGTGTGTGTCAGTGTGTGCGTGTGCACACGTGAGTGTGTGAGTGGAGGGCTGAAGCCATCTTGATTTCTGAAGCTCTGCTCACATAGCAAAACCATGGAAACCAGGTAGAAGGCCTGGTATTGCAGGGCACTGGAGAAAAGGTAGGTGAACCTGTGGCTAGCCTGGACTACATATATGAATTCCAGGCCAGCCTGAGCCACATAGGAAAACCCTGTCTTTAAAAGAGAGAGAGAGAGAGAGTGAAGCTGGGAGTGGTGGCACACACCTTTAATCCCAGCACTCGGGAGGCAGAGGCAGGTGGATTTCTGAGTTCCAGGCCAGCCTGGTCTACAAAGTGAGTTCCAGGACAGCCAGGGCTGTACAGAGAAACCCTGTCTTGAAACAACAACAACAAAGTGAAAGAAGTCAGGCATGGTGGTGCATGCCTTTAAGCCCAGCACTCCTAAGGCAGAGGCAGGTGGATCTCTGTGACTTCAAGGTCAGCCTGCTCTACAGGGTGAGTTCCAGGACAGCCAAGGCTACACTGAGAAACCCTGTCCTCAAAAATTAAAGGAGGAAAAGTCAGAAAGGAAGGAAGGACATTTTTATGTCTAAGCCAGTTATTGGGCAGTTCAAATGTCAAGGAATTAAGCAGATCAGGTTACCTGTCCTGTTTGATTTTGTAGAATTTTTCAAGATCTTCAGGAGGTCTTCCCTATTATATTACCTATTATATTATTATATTACTCTGGAAGGGTCCAGAGCCTTTTCTCCTTTCCTGTCAATGCAAATGGAGAGCCTCTCCCCAAATAGGATGTCCTTGGTCCAGTAACTGGAAATCATTAAAGGTATAACTTTACCTCTCTCTCAGAGAAATTTTAATATAACCACCAAACTCATCACCACATGCATTTGGATAATTAAAATAATTCAAAGCAATTAAAACAATGAAAGCAAATAGTAACCATTGAAGCAGTGCTTCTTCACCAGCTCCTGCTTTTGACCTCTAAGGATCGAAAGCCTCGATATTTATGCATCTCTGTATTTAACTTTAATTAAATTCCCTTCTACTTTCTGTATAAACCTATTCCAGGCTCTGTTTCTGTCATGCCAGACTAGGCAATCCCAGAAATCCCATGCAGGTCCATTTGAGAATTTGCCATGGCAAGACTTTTAAATTTCTTTATATTTAAGACTATTTAAACAATTACTATTATATACTCTTCTATCTTTAAAACAATTAAATTGGGCTGGCGAGATGGCTCAGCAGGTAAGAGCATTGACTGCTCTTCCAAAGGTCCTGAGTTCAAATCCCAGCAACCACATGGTGGCTCACAACCATCCATAACAAGATCTGACTCCCTCTTCTGGAGTGTCTGAAGACAGCTACAGTGTACTTACATATAATAATTAATTAATTAATTAATTAATTTAAA
>LR753505.1:195169-209609 GCA_902729485.2 Mus minutoides | reverse complement strand
GACAGCTGTGTTCCTTTGTTCTAGTTTTCTGTGTGGGAACCATGAGACTTAGCTCCACTTGATAAGGAACCAGTTCTGCCCCTCCTAGACTTAAATCATTTGCATGTATGTATATTCTATCCCCGAATACCTAAATTATGTTTAATAGTGGGTTCTTGCCTACTGTATGTAGCATCATGCTTCCAGGTCCCCCCTACCCATCTCCCTTTGCCCAGCTGTTAGCCTCTGGCATCTTTATTGATGGATCATAATTGGGGACAAGGACCTTTAGCATTTGGACATGCAGATTCTTGGTTGAATCAAAACATTAGAACCAATCTTCAACACATAATCCCAACACTTAGGGGCAGAGGTAGGGGTATTTCTTTGATTTTGAGGCCATACTTGTCTATATAGCAAGTTCCAAGCTGGGCAGGGTTATATATTGAGGCCATGTCTCAAACAAACAAATAAACAAACAAAAACAAAACAAAACAAAGAACAATAACAAACAAGGTCTCTGGAGCTCCAGGTAGGTTGGAGTCCACATTTTCCATTTACGGGCAGGTGGCTTATCCTTTCTAACACTGGGTTTGTCATCTGCCAATGAAGATGATAGTGGTACCAATACAAGAAGCTTGCTGTGAGCCCTGAACATGTTGATCGTGTGAAGTTCAGCACAGACGCTTTCTCTAGGTTACTGGATACTGCTCAGTAGGTGCCTACCCCATCTGCCAGAGCCTGTTTGTCCCACTCAACGCCCTCAACTTGTATCCAGCTTGTCATCGTGCTCTGGTATATATTCACACTGGCTCGTAGTGCCTCACAATAATGATGAATGCAAACCGCAAAATAGCAAACAAACAAACAAACAAACATCCAAACCAAACAAGCCAGAGAGGAGGCTCAATATTGAAAAGCACTTGCTGCTCTCACAGGGGACTCAGCTCACTATCCAGCACCCACACCAGCACCCACACTAGCACCCACATCCAGCACCCACACCAGCATCCACATCCAGCACCCACACCAGCACCCACATCCAGCACCCACACCAGCATCCACATCCAGCACCCACACCAGCACCCACATCCAGCACCCACATCCAGCACCCACACCAGCACCCACATCCAGCACCCACATCAGCACCCATACCAGCACCCACATCCAGCACCCACACCAGCACCCACATCCAGCACCCACATCCAGCACCCACATCCAGCATCCACATCTAGCATTCCACACCCAGAAGATCCAATGCCCTCATCTGGCTTCCACAGGCACAAGGCATGCACACAGTGTACTGATCTACATGCAAGCAAAACACCCATATGCAAAATAACAATAAAATAAATAAATCTTAAAATGTTTTTCAGACACTGGGATTACAGGCCTGTACAACCATGCCTGGCAGGTCTTTATTTCTTTGTTTCTTAAACATGGCGGGGATCATCCTAGAGGTTGTGGCTTGTAGACAAGGCTGTACCCCTGCGCCATATCCACTGCAGCTCCTTTTCCCTTTAACTTTATTCTGATAACCAAATCAATTTAGGGGCTAGAAGTGAAGCCTTACATTCATGAATCCCCAATGTCTCGTGAGCCAAGCATGGTGGTCCACACCTCTAGTTCCGGCATTTAGGACATAGAGTCAGGAGGATCAGGAATTCCACAGGACCCACAACTACAGAAAGCACTTTGGTTCAACCTGAGACACATGACGCCCTATGTTTAAAAAGATTTTTGGTACATGCCTATAATCCCAGCACTCAACAGACCAAAAAGGAATATTTTTTTTTCTAACATTATACAAATTTATATTATGTATTTTTAAGGAGTAATCTTAAACTATAGCCCTGGCTAGTCCTGGAAGTCCCTGTGTTGACCAGGTTGGCCTCTTGAATACTGGGACTAAAGGTATATACTACCATGCCTAGCTAAAAATGTAATTTTAGGGGCTGGTGAGATGGCTCAGCGGGTAAGAGCACCCAACTGCTCTTCCGAAGGTGATACGTTCAAATCCCAGCATCCACATGGTGGCTCACAACCATCCGTAACGAGATCTGGCGCCCTCTTCTGGAGTGTCTGAAGACAGCTACAGTGTATTTACATATAATAAATAAAATAAATTTTAAAAATGTAATTTTAAAAGTGGCTAGTGGTGGCACACGACTTTAATCCAAGCACTCAGGAGGCAGAGGCAGGCAGATTTCTGAGTTCGAGGCCAGCCTGGTCTACAGAGTGAGTTCCAGGACAACCAGGGCAGAGAAACCATGTCTGGAAAAAAATAAATAAATAAAAGTAAAAAACATAAATGGCTAGTGTCTGTCAGGGCCATATAGAGAAACCTTGTCTGAAGAAAACAAAATGACCAGCAAAATGACTCCTTTGGTAGGAGCACCTGACACCAAGCCTGACACCACAGGACTCACACAAAGAGGACTGATTCCCAGAAGTCCTCTGAGCTCCAGATACGTGCAGTATGGTGCACCTCTTCCCCTACACAAATAAACGCAACAAATGTAATGGATTCTAAAATGTAATATGGAGGAGCTTTATCCTGACTGGGATGAGTATGAGTGGGAATAACCCTTCGGTGTCTAAAGCTAGCTCACGTCAAGATTTTTTTTTCTAAGGTCCTGGCTATCATATTGAACTGTGTATATTGGACATAACATCAACTCCAACATGCCCAAATGGTGACCAAGTGGCCACAGCTTAAGTACAAATCACTTCAGGTGCTGTTACACCAGAAGTTTCCATTCACAGCATCACCTACCACCCATTCCTCTACAACCTATTTTTTTTTCCTCGTTCCGGTCAACCCTGCTCGCTCTGGTCTGCCCCGGCCCCCGCTTGCTCCGGACGGCCCCGCTCGCTCCGGTCAGTCCCACATGCTCAGTCCCTCCTCTCTCTGGTCCAAGGATTCATTTATTATTATTATTATTATTATTATTATTATTATTATTATTATTACACTATAGCTGACTTCAGACGCACCAGAGGAGGGCATCAGTCAGATCTCATTACGGGTGGTTGTAAGCCACCATATGGTTGCTGGGATTTGAACTCATCACCTTCGGAAGAGCAGTCGGGTGCTCTTACCCGCTGAGCCATCTCACCAGCCCCCTCTACAACCTATTACTTCCTTGTTGCTTAACTCTTTCTAAGACAGGGTCCCTCTGTGTAGCCCTGGCTAGCCTGCAATTCACTCTGTAGATCATCAGACTGGCCTCAAACTCAGAGATCCCCTGACTCTGCCTCTGAGTGTTGAGATTAAAGGTATATACTACCACTTCCTGGTTTTATTTTCAGTTTTTGAGACAGAGCACCATGCAACCCACTGGCCTCAAACTCAGTCTGTAGCTGAGGATGACCTGGGCTTCTGATTTTCCTGCCCTGACCTCCCAAGTGCTAGAACCACAACCAAGCACCACCCTATCCAGCTGCTGCCTGATGCAGACTCAGTCTGACTGCCTCTGGTCAAGTCTTGGCTGTCGAGGATTAGCTATGTGATGTCTGGAAGCCAGTTAGCCTTTCTTTGCCTTAGTTTTCTTCTCCATAAAATCCACACATAATAAAGCTCACCAGCCAAGCATGGTAGTGCACACCTGTGATCCCAAAACTCGGAAGGCAGAGGGAGAATAATAACTATCTCTAGGATAGCCTGAGCCACATGGTAAGAACAAAAAAAACAACAAACAAACAAACAAACAAACAAAAAACCCACCCAATGTAGTGGCACATATCTTTAATCTCAGCACTCAGGAAGCTGAAGCAGACATCTCTTCAAGTTCAAGGCCAGCCTGGTCTGCAGAGTGAGTTTCAGAACACCCAGGGCTACACAGAGAAACCTTGTCTCCAAAACAAGACTCGTTATGTAGACCACACTGGTCTGGAACCCACAGAGATCCAAAGAGATCAAAGGCGTCTACCACTGCCCAACCTTATAGCAGATGGTTAAACTACATCTGTCTGAGACAGTTTCAGTGGCCTTTGTGGACATTATCTTATTTGTCAGGCTAGCCTGGCCCATAGTAAGGACTTTGTTTTGTTGTTTTGAGACAGGGTCTTATATATCCCGCTTCAAACTTAATGAAGTGGAGAATGACCTTAAATTTCTGACCTTCCTGTCTCTTTCTCCTGAGTCCTACAATTACAGGCAGGTGTGTGCCACCATTCCAGTTTATGAGGTGCTGGGGGAATCAAGCCTAGGGCATCATGCATGCTAAGCAAGAACTCACCAACTATGCTGCATCCAGCCACTGAAGGATATATTTTTTATATTGGGACTGTAGCACACAAAGACAGTTGTTCAACCTTGAAGGGGATTCTGTGTGTGAGCTTAGGTCTGGCTTTAAACTCCTGATCTTCCAGCCCAGGAGTGATGAGTGCCGGGATTATAGGCACAAGTCACTACTCCCGGTTTAGACCACTACTTCTTTGTATTACTATTTTATTTTATATATTTGGGTGTTTTGTTTGATGTATGTGTGTATACCATGTATGTCTCTGGTATCCATGGAGTCCAGAAGTGGGTGTTGGATCCTACAGAAATGAAGACAGTTGTGAGCCATCTTGTGGGTGCTGGGATTCAAACCCAAGTCCTCTGGAAAAGGAGTCACTGCTTTCAATAGCTGAGCCACCTCTCCAGTCCCCTTTGTCCATTAATTCCCAAGGAAGTTTTAATGACCCGTTTGGTTTTTTTTTTCCCCCCAGCCTCTTAAGAATGTTAAAGACTCCCTCTGCTGGACAACCTCTCAAGCTTGGGCTGAACCCCAGAGCCTGACAAATCTAGGTTCAGTAAAGTGGGTTGATTGCCCTTTAAGAGGCAGTACCTAGCTTCTGGTTGCCATGGAGACTACTGGTCACAAACTGACTAGCCTCGATAGCATGTCTTCCAAAGTTTCTCCCACTGGTGAGGGATGAACTTCTGGTCTGTGGGTGGAGGGAGAAGGGATATTTGTCCCTTACAAACCCACCAAAGTGTGGTCTTCACAAATTTAACTTTTGGGGGTGGGGATCAGAACTGGGTGTCCCTACCTACTCTACCCTTTTCCCTAGGGTCTGACTTATTAAAGCTTTTCCTTCCTCTTGTAGTTTCCAAAGCCAAGGACCACCATTACTTAGGTCAGCAGCAGCAGCAGCAGCAGCAACAGCAACAGCAGCAGCAGCAGCAGCCATTCCCAGAAGCCAATGCTGAAGCCATCAGCTTTCTCAACTCCTTCTGTGAGCCAGATGGTGGGGCAGGCATGAGAAGAGGTACAAGTCTCTCTCTCCACCTGTTCTTCTTTTTTTTTTAAGATTTATTTATTTATTATATGTAAGTACACTGTAGCTGTCTTCAGACACTCCAGAAGAGGGCATCAGATTTCGTTACAGATGGTTGTGAGCCACCATGTGGTTCCTGGGATTTGAACTCGGGACCTTTGGAAGAGCAGACGGTGCTCTTAACCACTGAGCCATCTCGCCAGCCCTTTTTTTTTTTCCACCTGATCTTCTTGCGATTCAGAAAAGACCCAATACCCATTTGCTAATGAACATGGAGGGACAAGCCCGTGGAGGAGAGCTTCACCAGCTGGCACCGAGTGATAATAAGGAGGAGTGGCAGGGCTGGTTAGGAGATGGGAGATGTGACAAGGGATGAGTAGGTGGTGTGGGGGTCTAGAGGCTGGGCCTGGAGAGAGAGAGAGAGAGAGAGCTTCTCTGCATCACACAGGGCTGGAGAATATGCTTCTGTTCTTCTCGGAGACGCTGGCCATCCTCTCAGACACAGGGGAACCTCAGGGAGAACTGACCGTTGAGGTGCAGAGGGGAAAGTACAAGGACGACCTGGGGATCCTGACCCACTGTCTACTGGTACACGCCTCTAGCCGCAGCTTCCTGGACAAATCACTGTGTGGAAGCTCCCTCCTAGGTAGAGTCCTGACTGCTAGCTGTCCCTCACATCTTCCCTTCACGGCCCCCATTCCATCAGGACCTGCCCGTTGACTTACCTGGGAGAGGGTAAAGCCTGGGGGAGGGGGAGAAGTAGTGGAAGGGGGAGGGGGAGAGGGAAGGAGAGGGGAGGTCATTCCCAGCCACATACCCAGGACAAGAACAGTGTTGACCACCCTGTCATTTTCCCATGGCCACGTTACCCCAGCCTGGGCCATCCTGTTCCCTAAGGTCCATCCTATGACATCAGCGCTTGCCTCCCTGTACCCCAGGCTACCTAAACAATAATCTGGAGCTAATGGAGCAACATACTCAGGAGTTCATCAAGGTATTTACTCTCAGCCTCCCCCAGCCTTGCCCCTGCTCCAGGGTAAGCCAGAACATGGGCTCTACGAGGATGGGAGGGACCTCAGTAGAATATTACACTCCCATACACCACCAGCCCGATCCTGCACCACACACAGTTTGATAACCAGTCACCTCCATTACTGCTGCTGATGTTTTCTGGTCGCACAAACCGAGCCCACCCCACTGGCCTCCTCCGGCCTGAAAGTCTGGTCTACTTCCCAGGGCCACGCGACCTGGCCTTTCCCAGAGCCTGTCACCATTTAGCCTTCAAATCTGGCTCTAACCCCTTCACCCAGTCCCTTGAGGAACTTCCTCTGTGGGGCCATGACCTGTCTAAACATGGGAGATGACTTGGGCCTAACAACCATCTCAGAGAATCTGTTCCCAGCTTCCGTTCAGAGGTTTACAGCTGTTCATCTTTCCTATTACATACTTTGGGCCTATTTCTGACCTCCACCATAAATGGAAGGTCTCCTTTCCGCCCTCACCTCCCCTTCCTTCCTATTTTGAGGCAATCTCATAACTAGACTGGCCTCAGACATGGTATGTAGCTGAGGATGATTTTGAACCCCTGATTCTCCTCCCAGGTACTGGTCCACCACACCAGGCTATGAGGAGTTTTGTTCACCGTTTTGTCTGCTTGTTTGCCTGCCTGCCTACCTGCCTGCCTGCCTGTCTTTTTTTTTTTTCTTTATCAAGACAGGGACTTTTGTCTTACTTTGTTCATAAAAAAATAAGATTGACTGCATTTGCCTATAATGCCAGTGCTTAGGAGGCTGAGGCAGGATAATTATTGCAAGTACAAGGCTATCCTGAGCTACATAGGGAGTTCCAGGCCATTCTGAGATATATATATATATATATATATATAGATAGATAGATATAGATATAGATATAGATATAGATATAGATATAGATATAGATATAGATATATTTTTTGGTTTTTTTCGAGAAAGAGTTTCTCTGTGTCTCTGTGTAGCCCTGGCTGTCCTGGAACTCACTTTGTAGACCAGGCTGGCCTCGAACTCAGAAATCCACCTGCCTCTGCCTCCCGAGTGCTGGGATTAAAGGCATGTGCCACCATGCCCGGCCACTATTTTTTTTTTCTCAGAAAAACAAACTACAGACAAACAGCATGGAAGAAAGGATGGGAGCTAGCCTCTCAAGGGCAAGCACATGATTCTCCCGTGTGTTCTGTTCTTCAGTTTCCCATCCTCCCCATGGAGAGGAAGATGAGCATCCTGAAGCAGAATGGCCAGTATGTTGTGACCAGAAGTGTCAAGGAGGGTGAGGTAAGAGTGAAAGCCAAGTGGGAACCCCTCCCACATCCTCAGAACCACTGCAGGGACAAGCTGTTCGAGGCCAGGTGCCTACATACCCAACACCCTGCTCCAACACCTGCCTCTTCTGAGCTTCAAGTCTCTGACTCAGATCTGCCCCAAACAGGAAACAAAGACCGGAGTCTCTGTTTTCCCCTGCAAAACACTCAAGGGCTTTGTCTCCAGTGCTGCCAATGTGGTGCTGCTGAGAGTGATGGCCTGGCAGCAGTCGGTGCCCAGTGGGGCTCGCTTCCTAGCCTTAGACTCGGAGGGCAAGCTCTGCCATTGCACCTACGTAAGTACAGTCTCTGGGCAAAGGAATCAGCCTGGGGAGAACTAGAGGGTCATGAAGGCCACTGAGGTGGGAAACGCAACTGTGATATGGGAGGGTTGGGTTTGGTCCTGAGGCGGGATGAGGTATGCTGGAGCAACAGCAGTTAGACAAACCTGATAGGAAGAAGAGTGAGGATGGAGCACCCAGGATTAGTGGGAACGGAAAGGTGGGAAGCAGCCTTCTTTGCACAAAGGTCAGTTCACAAGAAAAGACTCATGGAAGCCTGCTTTCCAAACACGTGCCTTCTAAGGCTGGAGAGATGCTCAGTAGGGCTGATGAAGCTCTGACTTCAATCCCCAAGCCCATGTAAATGCTGCACATGTATAATCCCAGAACTGCAGAGGTAACAACAGCCTGAGTGCATCAGGCTGCCTCAGGACCCAGTGAGAGAGAGAGAGAGAGAGAGAGAGAGAGAGAGAGAGAGAGAGAGAGAGAGAGCCTGTCTCAAAACCAAGGTGAGGGCAGAGAGATGTCTCAGTGGTTATGAGCACTTACTGGTTTTGCAGAAGAAGACACAAGATCAGCTCACAGCACCCACATGGCAGCTTACAACCTTCTGTAACCCAAGTCCCAAGAGATATACATCTACACCTACATAAACATACATACATACACACACACACACACACACACACACACACACACACACACGCACATATACATATATACGTGTATGTAGGTAAAACATTCATACACATAAAGATAAAAATTTCAAATAGGGCCGGGTGTGGTGGCTCATGCCTTTAATTCCAGCACTCAGGAGGCAGAGGCAGATGGATTTCTGAGTTTGAGGCCGGCCTGGTCTACAAAGTGAGTTCCAGGACAGCCAGAGCTATACAGAGAAACCCTGTCTCGAAAAACCAAAAAATAAAAAATAAATAAAATAAAATAAAACAAAATAGTTTCTGAAGAACCCACATACATGCATGCCAAACACCCACACACGTGCACCTATGAACACATTTACTAACTTGTTGTGGCCCAAACTGGTCTTACCCCACTTCTCTGACAGGGTTTCACTGTGTAGCCCTGTCCATCCTGGAACTCACTCTGTAGACCAGGCTGGCCTCGAACTCACAGAGAACTGGTTGCCTCTGCCTCCTGAGTGCCGAGATTAAAGATGTGTGCCACCAGTTCCTGGCCATGGCTTTAGGCTTTCGACGCTCATGCCTTAACTCTCCAAATGCAATTACATGTGTGCACCGCCCCACTAGGCTGACACCCTGGACTTACTTTGTGTGTGTGTGTGTATGCACGTGCACTCTTGCAAATGTGCATACAGGTTTGTGCAGGTAGAGGATGGAGGTCAGCCTCAGGGTTTTTTTTGTTGTTGTTGTTTTGTTTTTTTCTAAAGCACTGTCTACCTGGTTTTTGAGACAGGGTCTCTCATTGTGGGTTTTTTTTTGTTGTTGTTTTGTTTTTTTCTAAAGCACTGTCCACCTGGTTTTTGAGACAGGGTCTCTCATTGTATAGCACCTCCATCCACATACTGGGCCTCCCTGTAACAAAATATGCAACTAGCTGTGCTCCTTCATTGAGATGGCTTGAGAAGGGGGTGGCGGGAGCTGGCTGTGAGAGTCTGAAACATATTCTGAGAGCTTTGTGGCAGGTAAAGAACTGAATAGCGGGAAGCTTCGGTTCCCAGTGGTGAGGCGGGATGGAGACCAGAGGAGAAGGAAACACCTTCACCTTGAGGAGAAGGGGACACCAAGGCGGACAACGCTTCACTATGCTCTCCACCTTGCTTGCTGTAGAAATCCCTGGGTTTCCAGACAATCCGAGTGGACAACCATCAGGCTGAAATGTTCATCGTGGAGCAAACCATACACTCTGAAGAGGGCATCCCCTTCTCCTGTCAGTACTACTTGCTCTCTGATGGGTGAGCCACTCGTGGGGAGGACCAAAGTGACTGTGTCCTGTCACTTTGGCTGGGAGCGCTGAATGTAAAGAAAGGATGTTCACGGGGTGGGATGGGGCACGGGAGTCACTCTTATCCCCAGGATGCTGCCAGGAAAAGCTCTCAGTGAGATCTGGGTACACCTTTGCTTAAAAAAAAAAAAAAAAAGGAAGTGAGCTCAGGCTGGCCTCATTCACAGCCCTCCTGTCTTAGTACCCTAGGCACTGGGTTTACAGATGTGGTGCTGGGTTTACAGATGTGTTTGGGGCAAGGCATGATGCTTGCTGTTATTTGGGACGGGACCCAAGAACTACAAAGATAAAGAGAGAAAGCAGAGCTCAAGGGGATACCGTAGTGTCTGACCTCAGCTGCCATGACAAAATACCACAAGATGAGTTGGCAACTGGGGGATGGGGAGGGAGGCTCACACCTATCTTCCCAGCACTTAGGAAGCTGACACAGGAGGATGGCTCCAGGTCTGAGAGCCATCTATAGTAGTAAGATAGTCCCTCAAAAAGGTGCACACAAGTTAAAGGCTGGCTCAGCTGGAGAGGTGGGGAGAGAGCTTGCTGCCAAATCCGATGACCTGAGTTAGACCTTCTGACTTAGCAGGAGAGAACCAACTCCTACAAGTTATCCTCTGATCTCCACACAAGCATGTGTGTGAATGGTGTGTGTGTGTGTGTGTGTGTGTGTGTGTGTGTGTGTACATGCATGCACACACAAAAAAATTAATGTTGAAGGAAAAAAAAATCACTGGATGTTTTAAACAACGGCCAGCAGGGTTGGTTTCTGGTGAGCTCTCTGGCTTCTGTCAGGGCTCTTTGGCTCTTTTTAGTTTTGGGGGTGGGGAAGTGTGGGGGGCGGGGGGGGGGGAGACAGCTTTCTCTGTGTTCTCTTCCTGTTCTGAGGATGCTAATCCTTTCTGACTGAAACCCCACCATTTTGCTGGTCAATTGACCTTAGTCATTTCCCAGAAGGCTTTCATTACACTGGGGTCAGGAATGGAACCCACTACCATTGCCCTGTCCTATAGAAAGATTGTTCCCCAACTTCTGTATTGCCCTGCAGGCACCTGGCTAAGAGAGTCCAGGTGGGCTCTCCAGGATGTTGTATCATCACCAAGATGCCCCTCATAAGGGAGGAGGGTAAGTGGCCCAGGGCAGGATGGGGCAGTGAAGGGAAGATGGGTGAAGCATGTCCTCTGGTTCGGTTTGGAAAGGAACCAGCATCCTAGGGGTGGGACAGGATTCTTGAATCTGGTAGAGAGGCAGCAGGTTTCCAGGCCCTCACTCAAAGGGTTAAGGTGAACCTCTGACGCTAGTCTCTCTCAGCAACTCTGCCAGTACTTGAGGGTTCCTGGGATCTTCCCATTTGCCAAGGGTTGGGTAAGCAATTAATTGCCTTGCTCTCTCTACTCAGATGTGATTGAGCCTCCGCCCACGTTTGATAAGAAGCCCCTGGTGTGGGAGGAAGACTTGGAGCTTTACTCGAAATTCCTGGACCGGAAGGTGAGAGTGGCTATGGCCTGGGGGGGTCTATCTGCTGTCCTACTGTGGACCGGGAGTGCCGAAATGCACGAATCAGGGAGATGATTGAGGGAGTAGGGGGTGTCCCAGGCGCTCCTTGCCAATCAGAGCTGTGCCCGGCCAGGAGCAGCTGCGCCTCAGCCATTCGACCTATCTGCGGCTTCACCCAGAGGCCCAAGCCCTAGTCTCCGACTTCCTGCTGTTCCTGCTGCTCCGCCAGCCGGAGGACGTGATCACTTTCGCTGCCGAGCACTTCGGGCCCTTTGCAGCGCTGAGCTCCCCTATCCCAGCCCTGCGATCCTCACACCAGCCCAGCCCTTTCCGCTCTTTGGAGGAGGAGGAAGAAGAGGAAGGGGAGGAAGAGGAGGAGGAAGAGGAGGAGGAAGTAGCAGAGGAGATAGAGGGGGGGGAAGAAGAGGAGATAGAAGAGGGTGATGACTACTTGTACATCGTCGAGGGTGAAGACATCGACATCGAGGACTACACCTACTATGATTACTTTGACAACTACGATGAAGATGAAGAAGTTGGCAGTTACGATGATGTCAACAACTACGACGACGATGATGACAATGACGAGGACAACAATGACGATATTGACAATTACGATGATGACGACGACGACGAGGATGAGGATGATGTTGACAATGACGACGATGATGTCCACAAAGTCCGAGCCAAAGTCGGTAACCTCAATGTCGACAATGATGAAAACGATGTTGTCGACAGTGACAACGTCGATGTCGACAGTGACAACAACAACCAGGGTTAGACTCTCGAAAAGGACTAGGTGGGCGGCTGGAATCAGGAGACTGGGCCTGGCTGGGGCTGCGGCTTCAGTGGGAGATAAGCAGGGTCCTTCCCCAGTCTCTGCCAGCAGGGACTGTATTTGGCCAGCTCTTTTTGTCAAAAAGGGGAAGCTTTAATTTCGTTTACCCAGCGAGTTTCATGTTTTCTTCCTAGAGTCTATTTTCATAGTTATGGCCATTTCAGAGAAAATAAAATTAAGGCCTGTGGCCAGATGTGTTGGCTCAACATCTGTAATCCCAGCCCTCAAGGCCAGCCAAGGCTACACAGCAAGGTCCTCTCTCAAAGATCAAATTAAAAATTAAGAAAAAGAGCGAGGTGGTGGTGGTGCACACCTTTAATCCCAGCACTTGGGAGGCAGAGGCAGGCAGATTTCTGAGTTTGAGGCCAGCCTGGTCTACAGAGTGAGTTCTAGGACAGCCAGGGCTACACAGAGAAACCCTGTCTCGAAACAAAACAAAACAAAACAAAATTAAGAAAAAGAAGAGGAGGAGAGGAGGGAACCACCAGGCCCATGCCACCCAAAATTCCAGCACTCAGGAAACACAGGCGAGTTCCTGGTCATCTTTGGTTCCCTTCAGTGAGCTTGGGTCCTGCCTGGGCTACGTAAAATCCTTCAGGTGAGAGAGCAGGATTTGAACCTGGAGTTGGACATGAGAAGCCAGCAGTGGCGCCATGGATCTAAACATAATCACCACTACCACCTAGAAATGAATGCATAGAAACTGTAGATGGGGGCTGGAGAAATGGCTCAGTGGTTAAGAGCACTGACTGCTCTTCCAAAGGTCAAATCCCAGCAACCACATGGTGGCTCACAACCATCCGTAATGAGATCTGTTGCCTTATTCTGGGGTGTCTGAAGACAGCTACAGTGTACTTACATAAAATAAATAAATCTTTAAAAACAGAAAGAAAGAAAGAAAGAAAGAAAGAAAGAAAGAAAGAAAGAAAGAAAGAGCAGGTGGTGTAAAAGGAGGGACACGGGACACCCCCAGTCCCCACTCAGCTTCTTTGTGCTTCAGGTCTTCCTTGACCCATCAATACACACACACACACACACACACACACACACACACACACACACACAGGACTCCCCAGACTGTGCAAGGGCCCCCCCAGCCACCCAGTAAGAAGGAAAGAGAAGCAGGAACTCATCACCGCCTCCAGGTTCCTTGCTCACCAGCAGTTCTGGCCGGTGGCATGTCTGCCTGATGCTGGCTTTAGAACCTGTGAGGGAGTTGGGGTGCAGACACCACACCTCCATTAATGTCTCTAGCCTTCAGCCCTGCTGCTTGGAAATGAGAGACTCCAGAGGAACTTCAAGGTGTAGTGCAGAGTTCCAGTCTTGGCTACAGAGCTGAGGAATGTAAGGGAGGGTAGTGTCTGTCTGTCTCCCAGAAGTCACTTCAGAAGGCTTCAGACAGGGCTGCCACTTGAGCCTTGCCAAGTGTTTTATGTCATGTTTTCCCCCTCCTTAAAAACAGAACAAAACATTCACAAGCTGGGTGGTGGTGGCACATGCCTTTAATCCCAACTCTCAGGAGGCAGAGGCCAGGCTAGTCTATAGAGCAAGTTCCAGGACAACCAGAGCTACACAGAGAGATCTTGTCTCAGCAAACACACACACACACACACACACACACACACACACACACACACACCCCAAACCAAACCAGCCAAAGACCCCAAAAAACAAAAGACATTCACAACCAAGAAAAGTGAAATAAAACCACAACCAAATTATCTTAGTTTCTTTGTCCCAGGGCCTCACACATACTCTCCCAGAGGCTTCACTCCAGCCTCTGTCAAGCATTTTCTTTAAGTAGATCTTTATAATTCCAATGTATTCTCAAAATGAAATCATACCAGTAATATATGCTTGTTAGTTGGTAATTGGATACTTAATTATATTATATAATTTATATACATCATATATAGTCAAGCTGAAGTCACCCTAGGTCCATTGTATTTTGAAACACTATTTCATGTGTTGGCTTTCTGGGGCTGGGGGGAAAATGGCTCGTGTAAAAGTGTTAGCTGTGCAAACCTGAGGATCCCAGTTCCATCAGTGGAACCCACATAAAAATCTGGATGTGGGGGGCTGGTGAGATGGCTCAACCGGTTAGAGCACCCGACTGCTCTTCCGAAGGTGATGAGTTCAAATCCCAGCAACCACATGGTGGCTTACAACCACCCGTAACAAGATCTGACGCCCTCCTCTGGTGCGTCTGAAGTCAGCTACAGCATACTTATGAAGAATAATAAATAAGAAATGAATCCTTGGACTGGAGAG
>LR753505.1:131219-195069 GCA_902729485.2 Mus minutoides | reverse complement strand
GAGTGGGGCCGAATGGGAACGGCCGGAACGAGCGGGGCCAACCGGAGCAAGTGGAGCCGATCAGAGCGAGCCGGGCCGGCTGGAACAAGCGGGGGCCGTACTGGGGCGGCCGGGAGCGAGTGGGGCTGGCCGGAGCGAGCAGAGCCGGCGGGAGCGAGCAGGGTTGACCGGAACAAGGAAAAAAAATAAAATAAATAAATAAATCTTAAAAAAAAAAAAAAAAAATCTGGATGTGACCCAGCATGGTGGCCCGGGCCTGAAACCCCTGCACTCAAAGGCAGAGGCAGATGGATCTCTGAGTTCAAGGCCAGCTTCATGGCTACATGGTGAATTCCAGAGCAGTCAGAGCTGCACAGTGAATTCCTATCTCAAAAACAAACGACAGAAGCTGGATGCAGTGGCTTGAAGCTGTGATCACCTCTATGGCAAGGCTGGAGACAGAGACAGGAGAAGCACTCTGAAACTTTTGGACTCTCTAGCCTAGAGTGCACATCTGCAGCAGTAGAAACGAGAGAGGCCCTGCCTCAATGAGGTAAAAGGTGGAACAGAGTGCACACTGGCCCGTAGGTACCTGGCCACATGTGCCCTTACGTGTTCTCACACACCCCAAGGCTGACTTTGCTCATCCATCAGTGCACTTAGCTTTGTTATTTATCTTTGTTTCCTCTCTGGACAGTCTCATCATGTATTCTATGCTAGCTTCAGCCTCTCAAGCGTTGGGATCACAGTTGGACACCACCATCACCAACCTACCAGTGTGTTTAGAACACACTTGTAATATCATTACAGGCCTCGATCATTCATGTCTCTGTATGTTGGTACAGTATGTTGGTAGGGATTTAGCCCAGAGCTTCATGCATACTAAACACATATAAGAGAGGCACAAACTCCATTCTCTTTGTGGTCCTTTAGCCACCCCCACTTTTGGGGGTGGGGGAGTTGTTTGTTTTTAAAACTTTATTGCATAGTTTTATTATATGTTTCTAAGATAAGGAATATGAAATTCAAGGAAACTAGGGTTTTGTTTGATTTTGTTTTTATGGTTTTTTGTTGTTGTTGTTGTTTTTGTCTTGATTTGTTTTTTGTTTTTTTATTGTTTTTTGAGACCGGGTTTCTCTGTGTAGCCCTGGCTGTCCTGGAACTCACTCTGTAGATCAGGCTGGCCTCGAACTCAGAAATCTGCCTGCCTCTGCCTCCCGAGTGCTGGGATTAAAGGCGTGTGCTGACGGAGTGAGTCAACCATGACTGTGAGAAGAAAATCCCCCAGGGCTGGAGAACTGGCTCCATGGTTAGGAGCACTGTTCTCCTGAGGGACCCAGTCTGATTCTCTGTACCCACAAGGAGGCTCGCCACTTACTCAGGCACCAGGCATGCGTAAGTGTGGCACACAGACATCCATGCAGGAAAAGCACTCAATCTAAAAAAATAAAAAAATAAATTAAAAAAATAAAGAAAATAACCAAAGCCGAGTGTGATGGCACACACCTATAATGCCAATATTTGGGAGGCTGAAGCAGGAGAATCTTCAGTTCAAGGTCAGCATGGTGGTGAACAGAAAGCCTCTGTGTGTGTGTCTGTGTGTGTGTGTGTGTGTGTGTGTGTGTGTGTGTGTGTGTACGTGCACCCAGAAGAGGATGTCAAACCTCCTGAAGCCAGAGTGGCCTGACATGGGTATTGGGAACTGAATTCAGCTCTTCTGCCAAAGCTGTGCATGCTTGTAACTGCTGAACCATTTCTCCAGCCCAGTTCTGCACACTTGTTTGTTTGCTTGCTTGCTTGCTTGGTTTGTTTGTTTGTTTGTTTTGTTTTGTTTTTGTTTTTATTTTGCAGGAAGTAGAGGTTCAGACAGGGACTCGGAAGCATAGGCTAGCCACCTTGCCTGCATCTCTTAGATTCAGGTGTGAGCTACATACCCTGTTTACGCTGGTGATGGAACCCACTAGGCAGACACTTTACCAAGTGAGCTATAGCCCCAGCCGTCCCCTCAAACCTCACCTGTGAAAGTAGTAGCCCTTGTGACCTCAAAGCACCCTCAAGGGTCCCACCTCTTAATACGATTATCACTTTGGCACATAAATGTTGTGGGGTTACAACATTCAAACCATAATGGTGGGCAAACCTGTAAGCATCATTGTTTGTAACACTTGAGCTCCAAAAACTGATGGCAACCACCACAAATGAAGTCTAGTTTGGTCTTAATTTCACTTTGTAGACCAGGCTGACCCGGAATTTATGGCAAATCTCCTATCTTATCTTCCCAAGCGCCAGGATTGCAGGCAGGCATGGGCTACCATACCCAATCCAGCATGATATTTACAGGGGGTTTCTATATTACCTAATGCATCAGAATTCCATGATGTTTTAATCCCAAGTGACATTCCGTGGCATGTCTATACTATATTGTATTTATCCATGTATTGACAGATATGTGGCTGGTTTCCATGCCTTGGCTAATGTGAATAATTGCTAGGAATGGGTCTTCGAATATCTGTCTGCATTTCTACTTTTACTATAGTTGGAATACTCACATTGATCCAACGTCATGGATCATTAGCTAACGGTCTCTCCTCCTCATAGGCACACTAACTATGGAAGGGTGCATGGACACATGGGTATATTAAGTCCTGTACAGTCGGTTCACATGTGGTTTCCTTACTTACCACATCTCAACAATACAGGGCTCCTCCAAGTCACATTTATAACCACATCCATCACCTATCTACCTGACCTATCCCTAGCCTGGGGTAACCACAAATCTTATCTTTGCTTCTAGAATGTTACCATTGCAAAAGTACTATTTAGGGCTGGAGAAACAGTTCAGTGGTTTCTTAAGAGCACTGACTGCTTTTCCAGAGGTCCTGAGTTCAATTCCCAGCAACCACATGATGGCTCACAACCATCTGTAACCAGATCTGATGGCTTCTTCTGGTGTGTCTGAGGACAGCTACAGCACAGTGTACTCGTGTATATATAAAATAAATCTTTAAAAAACAAGTTTGGCCGGGCGGTGGTGGCTCATGCCTTTAATCCCAGCACTCAGGAGGCAGAGGCAGGCGGATTTCTGAGTTCAAAGCCAGCCTGGTCTACAAAGTGAGTTCCAGGACAGCCAGGGCTATACAGAGAAACCCTGTCTCGAAAAACAAAAAAAAAAAAAACAAAAAACAAACAAACAAACAAAAAAGTTTGATTAAATGGAACAAGCTGGAGAGATGGCTCGGTGCGTCTGAGCATTTGCTTGGCAAGGATGAGGAACAGAGGTCTAATCCTTAGCACCGTATATAAACAGGCACCACACACACATGCATATACCACACAAACCCACATACCCATCATCCCCAGGACTCACAGTGCTCATGCTCTCTCTCACTCTCTCTCTCTCTCTCTCTCTCTCTCTCTCTCTCTCTCTCTCTCTCTCTCACACACACACACACACACACACACACACACACACACAAGAGCTGAAGCTACAGGTCACTGGTAGAGCACTTGCCTGGTGTGTGCAAGGTTCACCGGGAACACAAATTTCTCCTGCCCTGCCGCAGACTCTGGAGTACTGGATTTGAGGCATGTGCTCCTACATTGAACTAATACATACGCTTTTGAAAGTGACTTAAAAAAAAAAAGAAAAAAGCCGGGCGTGGTGGCGCACGCCTTTAATCCCAGCACTCGGGAGGTAGAGGCAGACAGATTTCTGAGTTCGAGGCCAGCCTGGTCTACAGAGTGAGTTCCAGGACAGCCAGGGCTACACAGAGAAACCCTGTCTCGAAAAACCAAAAAAAAAAAAAAAAAAAAGAAAAGAAAAAAAAAAACCTAAGCACACATCATTCTCCTACTAAACTACTTCCTTACAACTGGTTTTACTTTGCATTTCAAGCAGGGTGTCACTAAGCTGTTGAGACCTTAAACTCAGTCTGCAGCCCAGGCAGATGACCAACTTCTCACTCAGTATGATTTCCTGAAGATTTCTCCCTCCGTCATATGTATCCACTTACCTGTTGATGGACAGCTCAGATAATTTCAGCTTCTGACTATTGCAAAAAAAATATTGCTGTAAACATCATGTGGAGGTTTTTGTTTGGGCATATGTTTAATTTCTCTGGGGTAAATATCCAGGAGTTCATTCTGTGATATGCACACAGCATTCACCCATGGCTATCTGAGTGAGACCCTCACAGGTCCACAGGACAGAAGGACTTTTTATCTCCCTCCACCTTCCCATCAGGTCAACAGTGCCCCTTGAACTCCAGATTGAGAAGAAAGACCTGACAGGGTGTGGGTCTGCGTATGCGTGTGTGAGCATATGTGTGTGTGTGTGTGTAGCTGCCATGAAATATTAAACATTAGCCGGGCGTAGTGGTACACGCCTTTAATCCCGGCACTCGGGAGGCAGAGGCAGAGGCAGAGGCAGGTGGATTTCTGAGTTCAAGGCCAGCCTGGTCTACAAAGTGAGTTCCAGGACAGCCAGGGCTACACAGAGAAACCCTGTCTCGAAAAACCAAAAAACCCAAAAAAACATTAATACCCAAATGGCAGGAAGGACCAGAAATGGGAGGTAATTTTGGAAGCAAAGAATCTGGGGTATATGGAATGGGGCCAGACTTATTATGGAACATTGGGTATCCAGGAGAGGAACGAAGGTCAAAACTGTGGGTTACCACCCCCTTCCGCCACAATTGGTCACTTCTCCCTTTGGTGAGTGTTTCGAAACGACAAGTGTGTGAAATTGTGAGCATGCCCTCGGTGATGTGGAGATGAAGGTCTGATGGGGATGGGAAGGGCGTGGGTTCCCACTCTTACTCACTCGGACCAGCACCCACAGAAGGGTACAGATTGAGGAGCTAGCTGCCAGGCCTGGTGACCACACACAGAGTATCCTGCCGCCTGCGTCCTCATGATTGGTGAGTGGTGGCCTCCAGGGACCTGATGGGATTCCAGTGGGGGTGACTTGAGGGGCCAAGGAAGACTTAGGATCTCTGTGGGGGCTCAGCTCTGCCAGGCGCACTTCAGTCAGGCACTTCTGTGGATTAAACCCGGTGAAGGAGAGAGAGCACGGGGGTCAAGCAGCTGGGGGAGGGGCTCCTGTCTCACAAATCTCCTGACTCAGGGGATTTGGATTGGAGAAGTTCTGTGTTCACTGGGAGGGAAGTGATTCTGGAAACCTCCGCTTGGCACACAGGTGGACCGGCCAGTTGCGGGGAAGCAGAGGTCGTGGGAGGAGGCGGGTGGCTTGAATCCCAGGCTCTTGAAAGAAGCACCCACCCACCTAGCATCCTGGGGTCCCTGACAGGTGACAAGAGTCCCCTGAGGCTGAGCAGGCCCAGTTATGGCTCCATTTCCAGCCTGCCTGGCCCAGCACCTCAGCCAGCGCCTTCCCGGGAGACCTACCTGAGTGAGAAGATCCCCATCCCCAGCACAGACCAGGTAGGGATGGTAGGAATGTCCCCAGTGCTTTCTGGGTCCTACTGGAGCCGCCACGATCTTGAAGGCTGGGGGTGGGGGGCATCATCTGTGACCTCTACAGTGTTTAAAGGGGTTGCTCTGTAATTATTTGAAAAGACAAAACAATCAAATGGTTCTCAAGAAGACCTTAGCTTTCCCACAGGGGTAAAGGGCCTAGAGACTATGTTGATGCTAAAAGTGGGGACCACCTAGGGATGTAGGCAGGGATAAAGGCGAGCATCAGCCTGGTTCTGGCATGCTGCCATCCAGCTTTGCCACAATCTTTCTTTCTTTCTTTTTTTTTTTTTAATTATTTTATTTTATTATATGTAAGTAAACTGTAGCTGTCCTCAGACACTCCAGAAGAGGGAGCCAGATCTCGTTACGGATGGTTGTGAGCCACCATGTGGTTGCTGGGATTCGAACCTATCACCTTCGGAAGAGCAGTAGGGTGCTCTTACCCGCAGAGCCATCTCACCAGCCCCTGCAATCTTTCTTTTTATAATGTATCACCTTTATTTATTTAGTTAGTTAGTTAGTTAGTTAGTTGTTACTTATATTTATTTGTGGGTATTTGTGGGTGCATGTGTAGGTGTGTCCATTACAGAGCATGCACGTGGAGGTCAGAGGACAACTTGTGAGGGTCATAGTCACTTCTACTATGTGGGTTCCTAAGTTTGGTGGCCTTATTAGCTATTGAGTCCCTTCTCAGTCCCCATTGCCACACTCTAAGCAGATTCCTAGGCTGAAGGGACAAACCCTGAAATAGAATTGAGTGACTGAGACCTCAATGGTCCCCAGAGAGAAGAGCCTGAAGTATGAGAAGGGTCTGGGGAGGGAAGAGCTCCAACAGGGAGGTTTAATTACAACAAGGTCCCCCTCTTGGGACTCCGAGAAGCCTGAAGGAGGCAGGCAGGTCACGTGCTGGCCAGCTGCAGAGGCTGCTGCTGAACCCATCCAGAAAGCAGAGGCATAGTGACTCAGCAAATGGCCATGGTCCCTCGGGGTAGGAGCAGTGGTGGCACTGGGTGGGGTGCTGGAGGACAGGGCTGGCCAGCCTAACTGAAGAAGATACCTGATGAGTTTTTAGCTGAGGGGATGGTCAAGGCCATCTGCATCCACCCAGGAGCTAACATGACCTGATCTGCTTTGCACCCCCCAGGGTACATTCAGCCTGAGGAAGCTGTGGGCGTTCACGGGGCCTGGTTTCCTCATGAGCATCGCTTTCCTTGACCCGGGGAACATTGAGTCGGACCTTCAAGCTGGCGCTGTGGCTGGGTTCAAAGTACCGAGTCTGGGCCCGCCATGCTGGCTTTGTGGGGAGCGCGGTGTCTTAGCGAAGACAGGGAAGACCCCAGTTTTCCAAAGCTGGCTGCATGGGTGGTTTTTGTGAGGATAAGTTCGTGTCGGGGAGGAATAGGCCCTTGGAGAAGCCCCTCCAGAAAGGATGCTGTAGGGGGGATAGTCTTCCCACCCACTTCCTGTCGGAGAGGCTGCTCTGGATGAGTGAGCATCTCCTCTGTTCCCTCACAGCTCCTCTGGGTGCTACTCTGGGCCACCGTGCTAGGTTTGCTGTGCCAGCGGCTGGCTGCCCGGCTGGGCGTGGTGACAGGCAAGGACTTGGGTGAAGTCTGCCATCTCTACTACCCTAAGGTGAGCTGGGAACCAGCAGAGGGGGTCGTGGACAGAAAGCACCCTGAGCAGCTGTTGATAGCTTCCATAATAAAATAAATACAGCATGAGCTCCCAGGCTCAATTCCTAGCACACGGACAAAGCCCCATATCCCAGGGCTAAGCACTGCTCCCTCAAGACCACCAGACTACACCATGGTATAATTCAGAGGGATTTTTAAGAAAAGACTTATTTATTTAATGTATATGAGCAAACTGTAGTTGTAGATGGTTGTGAGCCTTCATGTGGTTGTTGGGATTTGAATTTCTTTTAGGACCTCTGGTCGCGCTAGTCAGCTCCACTCATTCCA
Organism: Mus minutoides; assembly: GCA_902729485.2. NCBI lineage: Eukaryota > Metazoa > Chordata > Mammalia > Rodentia > Muridae > Mus > Mus minutoides. Next base: position 187,648 of record LR753505.1, on the reverse strand, counting down.
GTCGGCCCCACTCTCTCAGTCCCTGCTCCCTCGCACCAGCCCAAAGATTCATTTATTATTATAAATAAATACACTGTAGCTATCTTCAGACACACCAGAAGAGGGCGTTAGACCTCATTATGGGTGGTTGTGAGCCACCATGTAGTTGCTGGGATTTGAACTCAGAACCTTTGGAAGAGCAGTCAGTGCTCTTACCCACTGAGCCATCTTGCCAATCCTCAAAGGGATTTTTTTTTTTTTATCTTATGAATTCACTTACTTGGGTGTTTGAAGATTTATTTATTTATTTTTATGTATTCTTAAAGATTTATTTTATTATTTATTTATTTATTTATTTATTTATTTATTTATTTATTTTATCTGTCTTCAGATACACCAGATCCCATTACAAATGGTTGTAAGCCACCCATGTGGTTACTGGGATTTGAACTCAGGACCTCTGGAAGAGCAGTCAGTGCTTTTAACCGCTGAGCCATCCCTCCAGCCCTCACTTACTTGTTTTTAACATGATCAGAGATTCTACTCAGGGGCTCCTGAATGCTGTATGAGCAATCTACTTTTACACTCCATCTCCAGCCCCATTCAAAGGAATTTAATGCAATTTAACCCTTTCAGGAGTCAGAAGGGCTGGGGTCAGGGCAAAAGGCGATAAGCCCTGCCTGTGCACCACAGGAACCCAAAGCAGACATTTGCTTCAGAAGCCTGCAGCAACTGCTTAACTAACCATGAGAGGGACTAGAGCTTAGGGTCCTCACCTGTGTCACGGCCCCAAACACCTAGGAGCAGGAGGCCTGGTTTCTCTCCACATCCATCTGAATTAGTCTGTGTCTGTTGCTGAAATAAAGTCCATGAAGCTGAGTAGTTTAGTTTATTATCTATCTATCTATCTATCTATCTATCTATCTATCTATCTATCATCTATCAATCAACCTATCTATCTGAGTATATTTTTATTTTTTCAAATCAGGGCTTCTTTGTGTAGCCCATCCTGAAACCGAGTGCTGGGATTAAACTATTACCAAGCCTGGCACTTTAACTTTTTAAAAATAAATAAATAAATAAACAGGCTGGAGAGATGGCTCAGTGGTTAAGAGCACAGACTGTTCTTCAGTAGGTCCTGAGTTCAATTCTCAGCAACCACATGGTGGCTCACAACCATCTTTAAGGGGATCTGATGATCTCTTTGGGTGTGTCTGAAGACAGTAACAGTGTCCTCACATACAATAAATAAATAAATAAAGTTAAAACTAAATAAATAAACTAAATGGTCATTCTAGTCATGATGACACAGCATACCTTTAAACTCAGCACTCTGGAGGCAGAGGCATGTGGGTCTCTCTGAGTTCCAGGCTGGTCAGGGATACACAGTGAAACTATGCCTCAATAAAATAAGTAAAATAAAATAACCAGGCAGCAGTGGTGCACTCCTTTAATCACAGCACTCAGGAGGCAGAGGCAGGCAGATCTCTGAGTTCAAGATCAGCCTGGTCTACAGAGGGAGGTCTAACAGTCAGGGTTACTTAAAGAGATCCGAAGCTCTAGTACTGCAAAAAAAAAAAAAAAAAAAAAAAAAAAGAACCAAATTAGCTCACATCTCTTTACAGGTTCAAGGCCAATTTCTGCTTGCTTAGCTTTATTTGGCAGGGGGGGAGGGGTGCATGGGGTTGGCCTCGTCCACACCAGGCAAGCTACCACACTTTGTCCTCTGCCTCCTCCTCCGCCTCCGCTTCTGCCTTCTCTTTACTTTCTGTTTGAGACAGGGTTTCACCACACTGCCCCAGGCTGTCCTTGAACTTGTTTCCTCTTGTCTTAGCTTCTGGGCTGTCAGGCCAGCATCACCAGGTCTGTCCTCTGCTCTAAAGGGTTCCACCACGGATCAACAAGAGGACCAATGTTCCAACACGCAAATCCTTGAGAGGCCCAGAACTTCCAGAGCAGACTCCTTTAAGCTTGTCTCTCTTTTCGGTTTTGGTTTTTCTTTTCTTTTCTTTTCTTTTCTTTTCTTTTCTTTTCTTTCTTTCTTTCTTTCTTTTTTTTTTTTTTCGAGACAGGGTTTCTCTGTATAGCCCTGGCTGTCCTGGAACTCACTTTGTAGACCAGGCTGGCCTTTAACTCAGAAATCTGCCTGCCTCTGCCTCCCAAGTGCTGGGTGGGATTAAAGGCGTGCGCCACCACACCCGGCTTGGTTTTGGTTTTTCAAGACAGGGTTTCAGCCTTCTAAGGAAGTGACATCTCTTCCATAGGTGCCCCGTATCATCCTCTGGCTGACCATTGAGCTGGCCATTGTGGGCTCAGACATGCAGGAAGTCATCGGGACCGCTATCTCCTTCAATCTGCTCTCCGCTGGACGGTATCATGCTAGGGAGCCCACCTCAGTGCCAGGCTGGAGGAAGCCACTGTTTCCTCCCCAGGACAAGCTCCACCCTGTATCTACATTATCACCCCATTTCCAGTAGGGCTCGTGGGAATCTATTTTTTTAGAACTTGTGGGTCACAGAGCACACAGGCCAGGGCTCCCTACCACCCCTGGTCCCCTTCCTTCCTGGATGTCCATATATGTTCAACACAACCCACACTCCCCTCATCCTAAGCTGGCCAAGCTCTTTGGGTTCCTGACTCCCCAGATCTGGGCCAGGCTGAGTTGATCTGGTCTACTTGGTTTCAGCATCCCGCTGTGGGGCGGCGTTCTGATCACCATTGTGGACACCTTCTTCTTCCTCTTCTTGGATAACTATGGTGAGAGAAAGCCCCTCTTCTTGGGGGATAAAAGTGGGCAGGGCTGCCCTCGGGAGCCTTGGCTTCTCCCAGGGCTGTGGGTCACCCCTCCTCACCCACCCCACCCCCCTCACCCCCGTCCAGCTGTATGGCGTGAGAAACTTATTCTGGTTTCTGTTTTCATTTTCTGTAACATGGGACAGAGCATCCAGGTGTCACAGGGCCATGGTGAAGTTTCATTGAGAAAAATATATGCTAAGCCGTTAGCACAGCGCCCAGGACAAAGTGCTCAAAACAGCCACTCTCAAGTGTTTATGTGACAGGGGGTTGTTTTTTCTTCTTCTTTCTTCTTTTATCAAATCCTCCTTTCCTGTGCCCCTAGGTTTGCGCAAGCTGGAAGCTTTCTTTGGGCTCCTCATTACCATAATGGCTTTGACCTTTGGCTATGAGGTAGGAAGTCAGAGTTATACCCCTTCCCTCAAGATCACTCCCTTCCCTTCCGCATGGGTAGCCTAAGGGTCTAGGGAAACAGCCCTTAGCCTCAATCCTTACCTGCCTTTGGGGATGGGATGGGGGAGAGGAAGGTTCCAATGGGCTGATCAAGTTCCTCCCCACAGTATGTGGTAGCGCATCCTTCCCAGGGAGCGCTCCTTAAAGGCCTGGTGCTGCCCACCTGTCCGGGCTGTGGGCAGCCCGAGCTGCTGCAGGCAGTGGGCATCGTCGGTGCCATCATCATGCCCCATAACATCTACCTGCACTCAGCCTTGGTCAAGGTGAGCAGAGCAGAGGGAGAGGGGAGGGAGGGAGGGAGGGAGGGAGAGAGGGAGGGAGGGAGAGATGAGCCCATTTCTGAGCCTGGACTCCTGCCTCAGATGCCTTCCTTGAGGGTCTTGTGAAGAACTGGACTCACTCTCTGTTCAGCCCGCCTGTAACGACAGGTCTGAGGCAAATCAACAAACATCAGTCAAGGCCTAGTAACTGCTTTTCCCCCTCATGTAGGGGACAAAGACAAGGGCAATGTAAACAGAGGAGGGGACTGTGGTTGGTGAAAGGTGCTCACAGAGGGACAAACTGAAAAGACTGATGGACAGACTGCAGGATGGCAGGGCAGACAGGGAGAACAGCAAGTGTAAAGGGCCTGAGGCGGAACCGAACCAGAACCAGACACGTTTGAGGATGAAGGGCGATGGAGGAAGGGCGAGGGGAGAGCAGGCTGAGTTACAGAGGGACCTCAAAGGTCAGGTCTTCCTTCATTCACATAATTGGTCACTATGGACCAGACCTCTGGCAAGGACAAAGATGTGGGCAGGCGGCAGCTGACCAGGACCTGAATCAGACTACCACAGAGGGGACTTTCCCGGAATGGTGACTCAGAGAAGACAGAAGTATAGAATGGCGGTTGGGGACATTGAGTACCTCTGAGGGACTTTGGTCCTCCCCTTCACCTCTGACCTTACTAGTCTAGAGAAGTAGACAGAGCCCGCCCAGTGGATGTTCGAGAAGCCAACATGTACTTCCTGATTGAGGCCACCATCGCCCTGTCTGTGTCCTTCATCATCAACCTCTTTGTCATGGCTGTTTTTGGTCAGGCCTTCTACCAGCAAACCAATGAGGAAGCGGTGAGCCACCCTGTCCCCATCGCCAGCTCGTTTGCATATACCCACACCCCACGTGCCCACCAGCTTTGCCAGGGATTCCAGGTCACGGGGCCACATTCCTCCCTCTGGAGTCTCTGCTGAACTCTGGGCTCTTCTCTCCTCATCATCTCAGCTCCCAGATGACAGGTGTCAATCACTTTGAAGTACTGCTTGGTTTGAGATGTTGCTTTGGTACCGGGCGGGCGTCACCTAAGAGCCCCAGGGTAAAGCAAGCAAGCCCTCCACCTTTGCCCTTGTATGTAGCGAACACTGGGGAGATGTGAAGGGACAGGAAGTCAGCCCACCCACCAGTGAGCGCTCAGGGACCTTCAGAGATGGAGCAGTGCAGCTACAGGTGGGGATGCAGAATGCCAGGCTAGGGCTGAGATCCCTGAGGGACCTGACTGCTGTTCTGTTCCCTCTGGAGGCCTGAGCTGATGGGAGATGGTGGGTGGGGGGAGTGGGGGCTGAGAGTCGATAGCCACTGCACTTGGAAGTCCTTGCTAAATGTCCTGAGTGTGTGAGGTGGATGTCACTCTGCCACCTCGCATGAGAGAGAGGACTCTATAGGGACTTTGAAGCCTAGTTTCCCTCCCTCCCTTGCTCGCTCGCTCTCTCTCTCTCTCTCTCTCTCTCTCTCTCTCTCTCTCTCTCTCCTTTCTTTTTCAAGACAGGGTTTCTTTTTGGGTAACCCTGGCTGTCCCTGGCTGGCCTCAGACTCACAGAGATCTGCCTGCCTCGGCCTTCCAAGTGCTGGCTTTAAAGGCATGCACCGCCACCACTCCATGGAAGCCAATTTTCAAATTCAAGTGACTGAAGGCTCTTGGGTGAAGGAAGGGGCTGGGTCTGGTGGAATGTGGTGCCAACACCAGCGTACATATCCCAGAGCCTGGAAGCCCAGTTCTCACCTGGAGCTGCATTGTAAATTCTAAAAACACATTCACAGCAAGAGAAATAAAACCAAGCTGGTCATGGTAGCTCATGACTTAAATCCTAGCACTCGGTAGGCAAAAGAAGACAGATCTCTGTGAGTTCAAGGCTAGCCTGGTCTAAACCAGGAAATTCCAAGACAGACCAGTTATATAGAGACATTATATTTCAAAAAGAAGAAGAAGGAGAAGAAGAAGAAGAAGAAGAAGAAGAAGAAGAAGAAGAAGAAGAAGAAGAAGAAGAAGAAGAAGAAGAAAGAAAGAAAGAAAGAAAGAAAGAAAGAAAGAAAGAAAGAAAGAGAGAGAGAGAGAAAGAAAAGAGCCGGGCGTGGTGGCGCACGCCTTTGATCCCAGCACTCCGGAGGCAGAGACAGGCGGATTTCTGAGTTCGAGGCCAGCCTGGTCTACAAAGTGAGTTCCAGGACAGCCAGGGCTACACAGAGAAACCTTGTCTCGAAAAACCAAAAAAGCTGGGCGTGGTGGCGCACGCCTTTAATCCCAGCACTCGGGAGGCAGAGGCAGGCGGATTTCTGAGTTCGAGACCAGCCTGGTCTACAAAGTGAGTTCCAGGACAGCTAAGGCTATACAGAGAAACCCTGTCTCAAAAAAAACCAAAANTGTGTGTGTGTGTGTGTGTGTGTGTGTGTGTGTGTGTGTGTGTGTGTTTGAGACCAGGGTTTCTCTGTATAGCCTGAGCTGTCCTGGAACTCGCTCTATAAACCACACTAGCCTTGAATTTACAGAGCTCTGCCTACCTCTGCCTCCCAAGTGCTAGGATTCTTTAAGACATGCGTGACCACCGCCAGCCTTGGCAAACTCAGGGTTGGGGCCTAGCTGGGGTCCTGATTTTCCAAAAGTGAGTTTGCGTTTTCCCGTTTTCCCGTGTCCTTCGTACTGACCCCCGGCCTGCAGTTCAACATCTGTGCCAACAGCAGCCTCCAGGACTATGCAAAGATCTTCCCCAGGAACAATAACACAGTGTCCGTGGATATTTATCAAGGAGTAAGTGCCACTCTAGCCCAATGTCCGGCCAAGCCTTGTCGGAGGTGGGGCCTCGATTGGGCGGGGCCTCTGTCTGATCACACCTCCTCCTTCTAGGGTGTGATCCTAGGCTGTCTCTTTGGCCCCGCGGCCCTCTACATCTGGGCAGTAGGTCTCCTGGCAGCGGGGCAGAGTTCTACTATGACCGGCACCTATGCAGGACAGTTCGTGATGGAGGTGGGTATCGAGGGCCCAAGGACAGCAGACACACTGCTAGAGCCTTGGATGCTGGGTCTTTCTGGGTTGCAGAAGGGTAAGATGACAGACAAAATTCCTCAAAGGTTTTCCATATTCGGCAACCAGTTATGGGAATCCTCCCTCTCCCACTCGTCCTTTCTCCCACCAACAGGAGTCAGATCTAACCCCCATTTCCAAGACAAACAAATGCATGGGGAGCGGGGGTGTTGAGAGTGGGTGTCTGAGACAACCGAGGCCATGTAATCCCACCAGGGTGCTTGGTCCCACCCAGGGTTTCCTTAAGCTGCGGTGGTCCCGCTTTGCTCGGGTCCTTCTCACTCGCTCTTGCGCCATCCTGCCCACCGTGTTGGTGGCTGTCTTCCGAGATCTGAAGGACCTGTCCGGCCTCAACGATCTACTCAATGTTCTGCAGAGTCTACTGGTGAGCCCCATGGACTAGGAACACAGCAGCCTGCCTCCCCACCCTCCAAAAATCCTACAGGGTTTGCCCTAAACACTCACAGGATTCTACAGCCACACTAATTGCAAGAGTCCCCACTGTACCCATTCCACAGACAGAAAGATCAATGCATTGGGTTGGTTGACTGGAGGATGAGCTGACATTCAAATTCCAGCAGTCTGAGAGCCCTGCATACTTTCGGGACACAGAATACTGCTCAGAGCTTTTGGGGGGGGGTGTGTGAGACAGGGTTTCTCTGTGTAGTCCTGGCTGTCCTGGAACTCACTCTGTAGACCAGGCTGGCCTTGAACTCAGAAATCCACTTGCCTCTGCCACCCAAGTGCTGGGATTAAAGGCCACCACTGCCCAGCTGTTCAGGGCTCTTAGGGACTGTCCCCAAAGGCTCCCAGCCAGAGGAGATGTAGAACTCCCCTGCTGTGTCAAGGCAGGATCCCTCAGCCTCCACCCCTGCCCACAGCTGCCCTTCGCTGTGCTGCCCATTTTGACTTTCACCAGCATGCCAGCTGTCATGCAGGAGTTTGCCAACGGCCGGTGAGTATGCCCTTAACCGACCACCCCGTCCCGATTTCTGTACTCTCAGCCACACAGAGGCAACAACTGTTATCTCCACCTTCCCATGAAACCAAGGCCCCAGGACCATAAAGAACTTGCCCAGTGTCACACAGCTACTAAGTATTGGAACCAGGGTTTGGTGGGGCGGTTTCTAGAACCCCGGGCTTAACTTCACCACACTCCTGGCCAAGTCCCATCGGTGCTGGAGCCTGAAGAGCTTCCAAGTGGCTAACGGGGGTCTATCTGCTCTGGAGCACACAGGCGGTCCTGAGGATGGGGGTGTCCTGAGGTTGGGAGACCATCCCGGAGGCCCGGCTGTATCCAGCCAGCCCTGAGCATCCATTCTTCCCCCAGGTTGAGCAAAGCCATCACTTCTTGCATCATGGCGCTGGTCTGCGCCATCAACCTGTACTTTGTGATCAGCTACCTGCCCAGCCTCCCGCACCCTGCCTACTTTGGCCTTGTGGCTCTGCTCGCCATAGGTTACTTGGGCCTGACTGCTTATCTGGTACTGGGGTCGGCCACAGGGCAGGGAGGGCAGGAGAGGGAGACACAGGGGGCTTCTGCTCAGCTCTGGCCTCTCCTCTACTCAATGTCCTTCACCAGGCCTGGACCTGTTGCATCGCCCACGGAGCAACTTTCCTGACCCACAGCTCCCACCAGCACTTCTTATATGGGCTCCATAAAGAGGAGCAGGGAGGCGGTTCCGGGTGACCGCGTCATCCAGCAAGCAAAGCGGCAACAGGACAGACACGGCAGGGCAATTGGAGGTCCCCTACTGGCTTTCTGGATTCCCAGTTTCCAGTTTGGACAAGTGCTTTACCTCAGAGTAAAATGACACCCTTCTTATCACCACAACCTAAGAGACTTTAAAAAAAAAAAAACAACACAGTGCCTGGGGCAAGATATGGCTCAGGTGTGAAGAACACTAGCCACCCTTTCAGAAGACAGGGATTCAATTCCCAGCATCAACACGGTGGTGGCTTTCAACTGAGGGTGACTCCAGTTCCCAGACCACCTCCAACAGAACTGCTACGACTCAACTGTCTCATTCCTGGGAGTGGAAGATGAAGGGAAGAGTCCTAAAGAATTCTGGGTCGGGGCTGGAGAGATGGCTCAGCTGTTAAGAGCATTGACTGCTCTTCCAGAGATCCTGAGTTCAATTCCCAGCAAGCACATGGTGGCTCACAACCATCCATAATGGGATCCGATGCCCTCTTCTGGTGTGTCTGAACACAGCAGTGTCCTCGCATATATAAAATAAATGAATCTTTTAAAAAAATTCTTAAAGAGTTCTAGGTTAATCTCTTGTTATAAAGTGAGTCCAAGCCAGACAGTGATGGCACACGCCTTTAATCCCAGCACTTGGGAGGCAGAGGCAGGCAGATTTCTGAGTTCGAGGCCAGCCTGGTCTACAAAGTGAGTTCCAGGGCTATACAGAGAAACCCTGTCTCGAAAAAAACTCAATCAATCAATTAATCAATAATAAAATAAAGTGAGTTAGAGTCCAACCTGGGCTACCTGAGAGCCTGTCTCAAGAAGGAAGTAAAAAGAAGGAAGGAAAGTGGAGGAGATGGAAGAGGAGGAGAAGGAAGGGAAGGGAAAAGAAGGGGAGGAGGAAGAGGATCTGACAGACTTGAAGGGAGGAAGGGTAGAATTGGAAGAAACTTAAAAAAAAAAAAAAAAAAAAGCCGGGCGTGGTGGCGCACGCCTTTAATCCCAGCACTCGGAAGGCAGAGGCAGGCGGATTTCTCAGTTCGAGGCCAGCCTGGTCTACAAAGTGAATTCCAGGACAGCCAGGGCTAGACAGAGAAACCCTGTCTCGAAAAACCAAAAAAAAAAAAAAAAAACAGTCAGATGAACCAAAGGGTAGCTCCCCTCTGTTCCAAAGCACTAAAGTCTAAACGTCAAAACCGAAACCTCCAAATGACTGTACTGAAACCTATTTTCCAGAGGGTAAAACCTGGAAACTGTTCCTTTTCTTTCAAGAGCCAGGCCGTAAAGGACCCAAAAGTCTGTGCCTTCAAGGCCCAACTCATTTGCCATCTCCCCAGGGAACTGGGCTGACCAGACTCCCACGCTGCGCTATTAGGGTTCCCTGCACTCCACTCTCAGCTCCCCCTAGGGGCAGGGACTCTCCCAAGCGCCCACACTCCGGCCTAGGCCCTGTCCTCCTTCAAGGGCAAGCAGAACTCAGGTGAGAGGAGGGTGCTTTCTCCCGGAGCCGCAGAAGCCACCCCTGTGCCGGGATAGGGAGTAGCGGCGTGGGCGGGGAACCCCCCCTCCTCCGCAGTCAGCGTCCCGGCACCCTGCGCCCTGTGAAGACCTAGCACTTTGCAGACGCTCCCTAGGCAGTTTCTAGGCTCCCCTAAGTCCCTCCTCCTGACTCCTCCGGTTCCTTGCACTGTAGCCTAGAACAGCCCAGAGCCGCTCCGGGGAAGGGGTGACCGGGGAGCCGTTTCCCAGGGTCGAGCCCTGGGGGAGGTTCGTTGTCTGAAAGCAGCTCCCAGTACCCGGAACCCAGCTGGGAAGGCTGTGGACTGGCCGTTCAGAGTGGGGCGCTTGTTTATGAAAAGAATTTCCTCTTTCTTAAAAGGGCAACGAAAAGAGTGGGGCCCAAAAGGAGCGAGAGGTCTGGGTGCCTGAGCAAGAAAGAGTACCTCCTCTCGCCTTGGTGCCTGCTATTGGAGAAGATGGGACCCGAGATAATAAAGGGGTAGGGGGCTGGCAAAGATTCCCCTCCAGATTCCCCTCCAATTTCTCCCGTGAACCCCCAACTTGGTGCACAATCTGGCAATTCACTTGGCACTAAATGATGCTTTATTTATTTTTCATTTATTTATTTTTTTAATTTTTTTTTTTTTTTTGTGATAAGCCCTGGGTTAGAAATGGAGGAGAGGTAAAGTCCTGAATTAAAGAGGATGTCAGCTGTCCAGGAGCTCCCAGGGGAAGGGGGTGGGAGGGCAGGATGAGGCCCGCACCTGACACGGTGCATTCAGGAAAAAGACCACTGAGCACAGGATTTTGAAAGTTAAATTAGAAAGGGCTGTCAGTGAGTGTGTCCACAATTCTTGGTTCTCAGATGCTGCGGAATGGGGTTGGGGAACCCAGAAGACTAGTTAAGTTTAGGACTTAGAATTGAGCGCTGAGCCTGGCGTGGTGGCGCACGCTTTTAATCCCAGCACTCGGGAGGCAGAGGCAGGCGGATTTCTGAGGCCAGCCTGGTCTACAGAGTGTGTTCCAGGACAGCCAGGGCTGTACAGAGAAACCCCGTCTTGAAAAACCAAAAAAATTAAAATAAAAAAAAATTAAAAGAAAAAAAAGAATTGAGCGCTGAGAAAGTAAGTTTGGCTCAGAACGCTTACTGCTCCTCCATAGGACTGAACTTCCCAGCTCCCATTGGAGCTAACAACAGCCTGGAGCCCCAGCTCAGGGGACAGGACACTCTTCAAGCTTCCAAAGGTACCCCAACCTCACTGCATACACTAACACATGTATATAAAAATAAATCTTGGGCCGGGCGTGGTGGCGCACGCCTTTAATCCCAGCACTCAGGAGGCAGAGGCAGGTGAATTTCTGAGTTCGAGGCCAGCCTGGTCTACAAAGTGAGTTCCAGGACAGCCAGGGCTATACAGAGAAACCCTGTCTCGAAAAACCAAAAAAAATAAAATAAAATAAAATAAATAAAAATAAATAAATAAATAAATAAATCTTAGCGACACTGTGGCACACGCCTTAATATCAGCGCTCTGGAGACAGAAGCAGGTGGATCTCCGTGCACTGGAGGCAAGCCAGCTCCGTCTAAGTAGCAAGTTTCAGTCCAGCAAAGTTACACAGGGAGACTCGCTCTCAAAATTAATAATAATAAATCTTGGGGTCAGTGAGATGGCTCAGTATGTCAGAGTACCAGTCACCATTCCCAAGGTCCAGAGTTCCGTCCTTGGGACGCACATGGGTGGATTCTCTAGCTCCACACATGTATTGTAACAAATGCCTGCTCACACACACAAATATAATAATTTAACCGGCCCCACGCCACAGGGTTTCTCTATGTAGCCCTGGCTGCCCTGGAACTCACTTTGTAGAAGAGACTGGCCTTGAACTCAGAAGAGATTGCCTGCCTCTGCCTCTGGAGTGCTGGAATTCAGCCAACCTGTCTGACTTACCAAGGCCCAAGGTCAGGGATAAGGTCAGCCATTTCCAGCCACGGGCCCACACTTAGGGCTCCTCCATACCCGTGGTGGCCCTAAAGACCTCAGCCCCAAAACTCAAATTGAATTTAAGGAAGGAGGCCCACCTTAGGGTCACCCCCCACCCCCCGCAGCTCCATAGGCCCTACTTCCGGGGAGCCGGCTGAGGGCTTCCTGCCAGTTATCCTGTCCAGTCTATCCACAAGCAGGAAACTGAGGTGCTGGAGGGAAGGACCCTTGTCTCAGGTGCCCCACGGTATCCTGCTTAGTCCCGGATAGCAGTCCACACCATTGTTTTTCTTGGGGATGAGTATTAAAATAATAATCTTAGAGGCTGAAGAGATGGCTCAGCGGTTAAGAGCACTGACTGCTCTCCCAGAGGTCCTGAGTTCAATTCCCAGCACCCACATGGTGGCTCACAACATCTGTAATGTGATACCTTCTTCTGGGGTGTCTGGTATACTCATATACATAAAACAATAAATCTCTAAAAATAAATAATAATCATAACAGATTGTGTGGGTAAATCCCCTCACCAACTGCTACGTGAGGGAAGACAACAGCAGAGATGGAGCTGTGCTCCCTTGCAAGGAAACAAACAAACAAACAAACACCGCCCCCACCCTCCGGACTGGCAGTGCAATCCTCCCAATATGGCACCAGAACAGAGCGAGGGCTACGGAGCTTCCAGCAGAAGGTGGGACCCCATCTAGGCTCTCTGGCTCCAGAAAAGACCACCAGCTAAGGCCTGAAGGGAGTGATAGGGCTTTGTTTGGGGTGGCTTCTGAGGACTGGTGTGAGCTTACAAGGGCAGGTTCGTGAGTGGGGGTGAGATGTTAGTAAACGATGGGAATCTAAGGCCGCCAGCCGCATGGCCCAGTCACTGGACCCGGGCTCATTCAACTGCGGGTCACACATTTCCTTTTGGGAACTGTGCAGGCCCAACTAAGAAAGCGGAGGCACCCCCGGTGGGCCTGGCCAAGAAGAGGCGCTCGGAGAGAGATGGAAGGGCCTGGGCTGAAGGCTTCCCTTTCCCAAGCTGTTCCCTCTTCTGTCATAAAGGCAAGAAGGGGATCTTTCTGAGGAGTCCGCTAGATCCCCAGTGCAATTAAGGGCGCGCGCCCCCGGGCACCAACACACGGGAGGCTAAGACCTTGGGGTGTAAGGATGGCAGCCTTGGGGATCCCCAAGGGCAGAAGGAGGGGTCAGGGATCAGCGCCCCACACTCGCTGCTCGTGCGCACGCAGAGCAGGGGTCAAGCTCCCAGGCCGCTCTCTGCTGGGAAGCCACAGGACGCCCACCCCACCCCACCCCACCCCACCCAGCCACAAGGCCCAGGGGAGGAAGTGAGGTGTGCGTGTCAAGGCTTGGCATTCGTGTTTTTTAAATTAAGGCGAATGAAAGGAACTTTGTAAGACAGGAAAAATAACAAATAAAAATAAACGAACCGCAGCCCTAGAGCGGCGCAACTGGGGGGCTTCCTGCGAGAGGGCTCTGTAGGCAAACGCAGACTCAGGCTCTGCCTGGGGTGTGTCACCACAGATCCGGTGACACGTGTGTTTAAAATCTGAATGGTTGCAGTCTCCGGCGCCCTGGGCCCTCCCTCCGCGGGCGTCCCCTGAGCACTCGGGAACATAGCCAGCCCTAGACCCGGCCCCTCTAATAATCACAGATAGGGGCGGTGGGGTGGGGGTGGAGGGCCTCTAAACAAGGTGGTATTTCTTCTAGTTCGATGGGATTTGGCTCTGCCAAGGACGAGGGGGGCACGTTCCAAGCCGAGGGAACAGCACGTACAAGATACCAGGCGCCCTGAGCAGCAGAGGCTCGGCTTCTGCCACGGTTTGGCAGGGGAAGAGGGCGAGATTTGCTACAGGACAATCGGTAGCAAAAGGTAGGCACCGAAGTGGAATTTTCAATCCTGAGATGTTCTCCAGACTGCAGGGGATGCTGATAGTGACAGATGGATCACACATAATTTAGTACTGGAGAGGTGGCTCGGCCGTTAAGAGAAGTATCTGCTCATGCAGGCCACCTGAATGAGTTCAGGTGCCAGCACTCACGGCTAACAACTGCCTCCAACTCCTGCTCCAAGGGATGGCGACCTCTTCTGGCCTTTGAAGGCTCCGGCATACATACACATACACAAAAATAAAATCAATCTTTCTACAATTCCATAATTTGATGAGTTTGCATAACTGGAGCTAGCAAAGAATGCCTTTTTTTGTCGAGATATTCACAACGTTAGACAAAAGACCCATTGTAGAGGCAGTGAGAAGGCTTAGGGGGGTAAAGGTGCCTACTGGCAAGCCTGACCACCTGAGTTTGAGGCCACTCCCAAAGAGTGGGAGAACTTCTGATCTCCACTCGTTGAATGTGTATCCTCCTCCACACACAAATATATATAACTTTCAATTTTTTAGGGGCTGGAAAGATGGCTCAGGGGCACAGGTCACTCTTAAAAGGACCCTATTTCCGTTCCTAGGGCCCACACCGGCTATTAACTCCAGTTCCAGAGGAACCTGACGCCGTCTTCCGGCCTCAGAGTGCACTGCAAGTATGTGGAGCACATACAAATACATATATATATTTACAGGCCATACACATAAAATATTTCAATTAAAAAAAAAAATTAAAACCCACTTTACAGAAAGTTAGCGTTATCCCATTTTCCAGAGGAACAAACGGAGGCAACTCGTGTCAGCACTTTGGAATGCGCGGAGGTGGAGCCCCGACGTCCTCAGGCACTCCCCGACCGGGGCGCTTGGGGCGGGCCTCAAGCCCCGGGGCTCCATGGCCCGCAGCGGCGGGTTACGGCTGTCCGCTCTGCCACGCAGCCGCAGACGCTCGGTCCAGCCAGCACACCGCGGGAAAAGAGGCGACGCCCCCTGGATCTCCGCAGGAACCCGGCCCGCCTCCCAGCCCGCCGGGCCCCAGAAGTGATGAAAGCTGCGGCCGAGTCCCAGGCGCGCCGAAGCCGTTGCCCTTTTAAGGGGAAGCCTTGAAACGGCGCCCGGGTTCCATGTTTGCATCCGCCTCGCGGGGAGGAAACTCCATGTTGTAACAAAGTTTCCTCCGCGCCCCCTCCCTCCCCCTCCCCCGAGAACCTGGCTCCCCTCCCCTCCGAAGCTCGCGGGGATCCCTCCCTCCCACCCTCCCCTCCCCCCCGCGCCCCGATTCCGGCCCGAGCCGGGGGGGAGGCCGGGCGCCGGGGCCAGAGTCCGGCCGGAGCGGAGCGCGCCGGGCCCCATGGACAGCTCGGCGGTCATTACTCAGATCAGCAAGGAGGAGGCGCGGGGCCCGCTGCGGGGCAAAGGTAGGCGGGCGGCGGGAGGGGAGATCAAGGCTAGGGGCCGTCCCCGCGCCGCGGTCGCTGCCGCTGTCCCGGGCGCGCGCCTCGGCCCGGCCCGAGCCCCCGCCAGTGCGGCCGGGAGAGTTTGAACTCCGCGAGAGTCTGAGGCACTGGGCGGGGCCTGGTGCCACCCGTGCTCTCGAGTCTGCACGTAGTGGGGAAACTGAGGCAGAAGGCGAGCGAGGGGCTGGCGGGCCGCGGGCTCCCGGGCGTCGCCCCCTCCCCCAGTTTGGCGCCAATGGGACGAGATGGTGGGGGTGAGGCGGCCGCCCGGCCACCCGCTGAGGCTCCGCCCCCTCCGGGCTGAGGTCTGGAAGGGGTGCCGAGGTGACAGCGGGCAGGGAGGCTTGCAGGGATCTCCCGCCAACTAACTCACAGCCAGGTTCCCCCAAACTCGGGCGTTACGCATGGAGGTGCAGACGACACCCTCGGAGGCAGGGAGCTTCTGAAGCCTTGCAAGACAGACTTGGGGGCCTTATGTCCAGCTGGGCACGCGGCACCCCGGCTGCAACAGGCCAGGCGGGTTGTCGTCGGGCCTGTGCACGCTTGCGCCCACCCTGTAAGGGGTGCTGCCCGCCTATGCGGAACCCCTAGGGCTGGCAAGAGTGGGGTTCATCCCTCCCTCCCCCGTGTGAATTTCAAGATTGGGAAGTCACTCAGGGTTTGTCCGCTGTCCAGTCCTAGCTCTTTGGGGGGGGGGGGGAGCTGGAGGCAGAAAGGATCAGAGAAGAGGCTTGGCGGGGGGTGGGGGGGGTAGGTCTGTCAATTTAGACTTGCCGCTGCCGCTCAGTAAGTCTAAGGTTGAGACGGGGCGGGGTGAAGGAGGTGGGGCCGGCGGGGCTGACAGCCCTGGGACACTGGCCTCTGGGCCCAGGCTCAATGAGGACTTTGGACTCACTGGGTAGACAGAATGGAGGGAGAGTGGGAGTGGACGATAGGGCCCCTAGCCCTGAAGGTCCTGAGCAGGAGCTGCTCAGGTAAGGGTCAGATGATTGAGAACCAACCTTGAGAAAAATCGGTCCCCTCCTCAAGCCACCTACTCCTTAAAGTGGCTGCCTTCCTCGCCACACCAGATTTCCTTAAGTCGCAGAGTTGCAGGGGCCCTGAAGTGGCCCGTGGTGGGGCCCCTGAAAGGGGGTTTTCTGGAGGACAGCCAGCCAGAGCCATCCTCATGTGTCTCCTAATGGAGGGAGAACGCTCACGTTCTCTGTGCTCGGGTATTGAGATCAGAGTGCATGCAGCCCCTGCAGGCCAGTGTGCCCACATTCACATCTTGCTTCAGGTGACCAGAAGTCAGCAGTTTCCCAGAAGCCCCGGAGTCGGGGCATCCTCCACTCCCTCTTCTGTTGTGTTTGCCGGGATGATGGGGAGCCCCTACCTGCCCACAGTGGGGCTCCCCTGCTGGTGGAGGAAAATGGCGCCATCCCTAAGGTTTGTGGCGATTTGGATACACCGGGACCTAGCCGGAAGTAGACTTGGTAGATGCAGATAGGGGTATAGGCCCTGATACACGTGCAGATCCTAAAATGTGCAGAGAGGGAGGGCGCTTGCCCCCTAGGTCCTCCCCCTTTCCAGCCCCGCTGCAGCCTCCTAACCCACAGTTATGCCTTCCTTGCTGGTGGGAACTTGATGAGGTGGGGAAGAAGGATCCATATATCTTACCCCTGGCTCACAGTTTGCAAGACCCCAAGCTGGGGAGGGGGTAGAAGGTCTGGTTGGGTCCTTAGATAGAGAGATTTGGGGAGGGAAGCCCGTGTAAGAGGTACCCTTCCAGCCCAGCCCTCCCCACAGCACACCCCAGTCCAGTACCTGCTTCCCGAGGCCAAGGCCCAGGACTCAGACAAGATCTGCGTGGTCATCGACCTGGACGAGACCCTAGTCCACAGCTCCTTCAAGGTGGGCCCTGCCCGGCACCTCTCAGCCTCTAGTCTCTTGATGGGAGGGAGGTCTCTGCTGGATTTCCACCCTCGGGATTCCCTTCCCACCGGCTCTAGCCATTCTTCATTCCTTACAGCCAGTGAACAACGCTGACTTCATCATCCCAGTGGAGATAGATGGAGTGGTCCACCAGGTGAGGGTCAGAGGGAGGTGGGGGGCTTGGTGTCTGCGCTACACCCAGGTTCCTCCCACCCATCTTGAGAGTCTCCCACATGGAACTTTGATAGATGGGGCATGTCCAAAGCTCAGAAAGTGAGAACCCAAGACTACTTGGTACTCCAGAGATGGAGCCAGATTCCCAGACCTGCACACTGGGCTCCTTCTGGTCCTGTCTTGTGGAGCCCTCTTTCCCCTCTTACCCCCACTGCCCGGGACCCAGTTCAAGTAATTCAGGATAGGTTGTGGTGCTGACCAGCCTGT
The DNA here is from genome assembly GCA_902729485.2 of Mus minutoides. NCBI lineage: Eukaryota > Metazoa > Chordata > Mammalia > Rodentia > Muridae > Mus > Mus minutoides. Next base: position 170,219 of record LR753505.1, on the reverse strand, counting down.
TCTCCATTACTTGGCTCGGGGGCCGGTGCCCTGCAGCCTTGGGGTGAGAGGGCTAACCTGGACTCCTACATTTGCATAAAACCAATGTGGGAAAGGGAGTGAGTCCCACTAGGTGAGGTGGGACCACCGGAATCACATTCTGATCTCTGTAGGAAGCGGGGATGGTTGGGGCAGCCTCTCTAGACTGCCCTTCCTTCTCCACTATTCCTGTCCCCCTTTTGTGGATCACCCCTAAGCCTGTTGGCCAGCAGCTCCCTCACTGCATCGTTCCCCAGGTCTATGTGCTGAAGCGGCCCCACGTAGATGAGTTCCTACAGCGAATGGGCGAGCTCTTTGAGTGTGTGCTGTTCACTGCCAGCCTTGCCAAGGTGAGCCCTCGCCTGGGGTCTGGGTCAACTATAACCCTCCCACGTTGAACATGCAGCTAGATGCAGCTCTGGACATTACTCACTCTGAGGTGACTAACCTCCTACCCCAGTATGCAGACCCTGTAGCTGATCTGTTGGACAAGTGGGGAGCCTTCCGTGCCAGGCTGTTTCGAGAGTCGTGTGTCTTCCACCGGGGGAACTACGTAAAGGACCTGAGCAGGCTGGGCCGAGACTTGCGGCGTGTGCTCATTCTAGACAACTCACCCGCCTCCTATGTCTTCCATCCAGACAATGCCGTGAGTACAGGAGACCCAGCGGCTGAGACTGGACCAGGGCATATGTTAGGGGGTCCTCCCCAGCCCTATGTGTGGTGGTAGCGGGGGGGGGGGGCTGGTAATGTTCTATTATTACCTTTGTCTGCCCACGTGTCCTACTCTGCCTGTGTATGGAGGGTCCTCACCTCTGGCTTGGGGTCCCCATCTGACAGTATTCAAAGCTGCCAGTCCTGGCCTGTTAATGGGACAGAATGAAGGTAGCAAGTCTCAGTTAGGATCCTGCTGACGGAAACAGTAAGCTTAAGTATGTTTGTAGACATTTTGCTTACTGGTATCCACAAATGAATTTCACTGTCAGCTGACAAAAAAACAAAACAACAAAAACCAAACAAGTATGTGCCTTGTGGGCAGGGATTGGGCTGGACAGGGGACACCCTGGGACACCAGCCCTCCTCATGTCGTCTCTCCAGGTACCAGTGGCCTCGTGGTTTGACAACATGAGTGACACTGAGCTACACGATCTCTTACCCTTCTTTGAGCAACTCAGCCGTGTGGATGACGTATACTCAGTGCTCAGACAGCCTAGGCCCGGGAGCTAGTGAGGTGTCCTGGGGCCAGGACCTGCTTCTCACCAAGGCCCGAGCCTCTTCCCAGCAGACTGTGGGCGCCTGCCTGTGCTGTTAAAACCCACGGGCTATGTCATGTTCACGGCCCTGGGGAAGAGGTGTCTCCCCTGCCGTGTTGCATGGAGGACAGTTAGCCCTTGGGCCCCTGTGTCAGTGCCTTCAAACTTCTTCCCCTCTTCCCAGGGGACCTGGGGGGGCCTGCGTGCTGCCCCCCACTTCTGTCTTCTCTTCTCCACGCTGCCATGTTTCTCTGCTGCCAAATTGGGCCTCTTCGCCCCAGTTCTGCTTTGGGGGTAGGGACAGGGTTTTTGCTGCCCCGTGCCTTGGGATTCCCCCCAACCCCCGTCTGAGAACAGTGGACACCCAAGTGCCTTTCATAGAACCCTCCTTCTGGTCAGCTTTTCCCAGATCTAGGCTGACCTGAGAGGAACCAAGTTCTCCCCTTCCCCTCCTCCCTCCTGGGATGACGGTGCCCCACCAGTTTTGAACGCTGGAAGGAGAGGAAGAAAGTCTATTATAATACACTTGTAAAAGAGCTGGGGACCTTCTTCAGGGGAGGAACACTCCCAGTCCAGCTTGTCCAAGGCTGATGGCTGCTCCATAGCTCACTTAAGCCCCAAGTCTCCCCAAAACCCTGGGGCTCGGCAGGATGCCCCGTGGTGCCATATAAATATGTATATGTGTATATAGATTTTGAAGGGAAGGAGAAAGGAAAGGGTGGGAACAGACGCCTCCCTTAACCCTTCCCTGGGCCCAGAAATTGGGGGAGGGAGGAAAAGGATTTTTACATTTTTTAAAACTACTATTTTTCTGAATGGAACAAGCTGGGCTGAGGGGTCAGGCCCAGTCTTCTGTCTGTCCCAACCCTTTTTACTCTTCATTCAAAAAACATTTATTGAGTACCTTCAGTGCCCAGCAGTGAGCTAGTCCCACCAGCTTAGTGGGAGGGGGTCGTCTCTGCTTCATTTTTGGTGCCTCTAAGCCCCAGATGTCACGTGCCTTCAGAGTATCAACAGGAGATGGAACCTTCTTGTGGGATTCGGGAATCTCCAAACCTTAACCAAGCTGGCACCTCCTGTGCCAACTCCTTCCTGTTCCGTGCGGCCTCCTCCATGCCCCCCGCCCCCCGCTGGCTGGGGGCAGCTCCGGGGTCTCAGCCTTCTGTTTTTAAAGCCCTTCCCCAGAGTCTGCAGTTAAAGCCCTTTAGGCTCTCTTCCCCAGATTTCGAGGGTTAAGTGGACCCACAAGTGCCAAGGGGGTTGGTGAAGGGAGAGAAGATGGTTGGCCGGAATCAGATGACCCTCCCAATTAAGTGCCTTCTCTGTGACCTGAGCACCTCAGTGTGATAACTAAAGAGAAAGCTAGACCCCCTCCTAGTCTGCCTTTGTGGTTTTTGGGGAAGGGGACCTGAAGTGCGTGAATGTCTCACACCTGTGACTGCAGTTTTGACTATTTTTCATAACCCTGCTGGACAGGAGGAAGTTAGCCAAGAGGGACTGCCTGGGCACTCGATCTGAGTTCGATTGCTAGAGCCCACGTGATGGAAAGAGAAAACCAACTCCCACAAGTTGTCCCCTGACCTCCTCACATGCACCATGGCACGATCTCTTCCCCCCCACAGATTCAAGCACACTAAACAAATAAAAAATACACAAAAAGCACCGTGCCCCCACCTCTGGAATGCGGGGCGGGGCGGGAGACGGAAGGCTGGGCAGATTCGGGCGGCCCTCCGCCGACAGCCTTCCGGGCAATGGGGCCAGCAAGGAGGAGACTGGGTGGGGCGGGCGCCCGGAGGCCTCCTGCCCGCGTTGGCCCTGACCACGCCCCGCAGCCTCCGGCCAGCGTTGGCCACGCCCCTCCGGCCAAATTCGTCTTCCTTGAACCCCGCCTGGGCGGGGCAGGAAGTACGGGACCAAGCCGTTGCTTGCCGCTAGGGGCCTCCCTGCCCTTGCGGACCGACGCTGGGCTCCGAAGCTTGGCGCTCCCTGCTCTAGAGAATCCCGGGTCTGGAAAGGACGAGAGAGCTTGCCTCGTCCACCTTCCTCTGGAAGCGTGGAGTTTCAGACGTCCTCCACAAACAGTGGAGAAGGGGTGGTATACACCTCCCAAATACTGGTCTCTAACTCAACCTTCTTAGTAGGCCATCCCTTCCTAATCATCACCAAGAATTTAGCCCCGAGCCTCCTTTTGCTCTGTGTTTGTGTGTGTGTGATTGTGTGGTGGTGTGTGTGTGGGGGGGATGCAATAAGTGTGAAACCGCCCCTTTTCGCATCTGTCTACCCCATTCCAGTTAACTCCCACCTGAAAAGAAGCCTATCCCAGAATCAGCTCTGGTCTGGAGCTGCATGGACCCGGAGAGCCTTTGGCAAGATTTATGCCTCCGCCCGCCCTCAGCCAGGATCAGGCTTGGTTTCCTGCTCAGTATGCAAACGGTGGTCGCCTCAAATTTGCATCCTGGAGGCCAGACAAGCAGAGCACCAGCTTTCATTGAGACTCAAACTCCCCGATCCCACAACCGCACACCTCTGCCCACACATAATAAACTCAACCAACCACATGTGTGGGCACTTCCTTGTCAGCACCAGCCAGTGTCAGGCTGTGCTTCTGCTCTCAAGGAACTCTTCTCAACATCACTGCAAGCAGTTTTAGTTCCCGGGGCTGGAGAGATGGCTCAGCAATTAAGAGCACTGACTGCCCTTTCAGAGGATCCCGGTTCAATTTCAAGCACCCAAATGGTAGTTCAGAACCATAAGAAACTCTAGTCCCATGAGATTCTATGCCCTCTTCTGGCCTTCGACGGCACTGCAGGTATGTGATTAAGCCATACATGCAGATAAAACACACATTAAAGAGGGGGGGGGGGCTCGAGGGTAAAGAAGAAAAATGCCATTAATTCCAGAGTGATGGAGAGATACTTCGTAACTTTGAAGTGTGAGTGTTCTTTCTCTAGAATCAGCTGCCACTACTGAACGTCGTTAGTGTTTCTTTGATGTTAGTTACTCCAAAGAGGCCTCTGAGGGTAAGTCCCTCTGGGGCCCACTGAGAATATTTCTGGAATTAAAGCATGATTAATTAATTAAAAGAAAGTCTGAAAAAGGAAGTTAGGCATAGCGAGTGCCGGTGTGCATGCAACCTGAAATTTCAGGAAAGAGGTAAGATAAGTTTCTGGAGCCTTTGATCATTGTCAGAATCCCTCTCAGCAGGGGCTAGGTTCAGCACACTATTAGAGCACTTGTCTCGCTTGCCTGAAGCCTGGAATGTTATCCCCAGTACCAAAAAAGAAAAATCTGATGGTAAACCAGAAAGTTTCATAACTTACTGTTTCTGTGGTCCATATCCTCTGCCATGAGGTAGGTAGTGTTATCCACCTGTTGACGTCTCTCCTCTCGACCCTCCAGGCCCCCTTGATAGTTGGCTTTTGTTTTCTTGCTTTGTGTTTTAATTCTGGGAATTGAACTATGGACCTCATAGATGCCAGGCAAGTGTTTTACCACTGAGAGCTGTACTTCAGCAGCAGCCAAGTCACTAAGACGATGAGGAGTACTGAGTACTGAGGTTTCAGTACTTAGGGTAAGTGTGAAGGATGAGTAAACTTGGGGAAAACTGCTGTGGCCGACTGTGTCACCGAGAAGTGAATAAATGAGAAAGAGACGTTGTTGCTTTTTGAGACAGCCTCTTGTGAGGTCCAAGAGGTCCTCCTGCCTCCCCTTCCAAGTGTTGATGTCACTGGGGTCAGAAATGTAGAGACTTTTTCTTAACAGAGTGAAGTACTCTTTAGTTCAGTCAAGACTGTAACAATAAACAGGATAAACAAAGGTGCCTGGAGAGATGGCTCAGTGTTTAACAGCGCTTCCTGTTCTGCCAGAGGACCCACGTTTAGTTCCTGTATCAGCAGCTCACAACCACCTCTAACTCCAGTTCCAGGAAAGCAGACAGGTACCCTCATTAATAAGAACAATAAACCTTACAACAATAAAGATTTAATCGCGGTTTCTAGTGGAGATGCACACACCTGTAATTCTGTACTTAAAAGGCCGAGGCAGGGGGCCGGTGAGATGGCTCAGCAGGTAAGAGCACTGACTGCTCTTCTGAAGGTCCTGTGTTCAAATCCCAGGAACCACATACATGGTGGCTCACAACCACCCTTAATGAGACCTGGCGCCCTCTTCTGGCGTATCTGAAAACAGCTACAGTGTATTTACATAAAATAAATCTTAAGAGAGAGAGAGAGAGAGAGAGAGAGAGAGAGAGAGAGAGAGAGAGAGAGGCTGAAGCAGGAAGGATGGGAATTGATCCTATTGGCATATTGGGAGGCCAGGCTGAGCTATGTAGAAAAGCTTTGCCTCAATATAACAACAACAAAACCAAAAAACAAAACAAAACAAAAGGATCTAAGCTGGGTTTGCTTTTGCTTTGCCTGCTTGTTTTGTGGGGCTAACAATGTTGTCTAGTTTCCCAATACCTGGTGGTAATTTAACCTTAAAGGATCACAATCCCACGAAGAGAGGACAAACTCCTACTCAAATGAGATGCCAAGTGAAACAGAGATTAATTACTTATTGCAACACACACAAGGCAAGATAAATAAAAATAAGTTTAAAAAAATCTCCTGAGGCCTCATGATGAACAAAATGCCACATGTCCATAGAAGAAATGGTCCAAATGGGCAGGGAGACTACAAGGACAGTAAGAAGATCCCGAGTATCATCACATCCTCAGCGGTGAGGCAAAAACTCTCGAATGGGAAATGCCCCCTCAGTAAACGCTTACCAAGTGGAGTCAGGTGACATGTTTCAAGTGAGAGTCTAAAGACGCTGGGACTTCGGAAAGCCATCTCTGACTATTATCTTAACTTCCAGGTATTAATTTTGGCTTGTTTGTTTGTTTAAGACAGGGTCTCCTGTTACCCAGACTGGCCTCAAGGTTGATACATAGTTAAGGATAACCTGGACCATCTGAGCCTCCTACCACACCTCCCAAACTGGGATTACAGATGTATTCCTCACCCGGCTCTAGAGGTCAATTTAGAAGGAAAAAGTTCTAGTTGCCAACTATCTGATTTGCATATCGGGACACCTTCATCCCGATAGTTACCACTCAGCACCAGCCACTTATCTCAGTCCAGTCTTGCTACAGAAAGTGCAAAATGTAGTTAGTGTTATCTGTTATAACTAGAACCCTGACTCACCGAGACCCACAGGAACGGAACCTGCGAGATACATCACGCCACCCAGCGTGAAAGAGAAATTAGGAACCGATCGATGACCACAGTGCTGCAATGCTGTGGCTGTCTGTGCAGCCCCTGGGGCTTGCGCAGCGACTCCCTGCTGGAGGGAGGCTTGCAGAGCAGGAGTCTGTGAGGTGGTGGCTTGAAGGAGGAGGATGAGCAAGGCCGCTGAGCAAGGCTTCAGAACTGGCTGTAGCAGGAAGTACATGAAATGGCAGGAATGCAGGAATGACATCCAAGCGGAGGAATGGCATCCAAGCGGAGGAGCATGGAACGGCAGGATAAGAGTGACCTCTCGTATTTTATTTTATTTTACTCTTTTATTTTGAGATGGGGTATCTCTGTGTATCTTTGGTTGTCCCAGAATTCCCTCTGCCTCCCAAGCATGCATCTCCACATCTGGCTCACTTTTATTGTCAGCTCATTTTAATTTATTTACTTATAGACAGATCTCATTCAGCCCAGGCTAGCCTCAAACTTACTGTATAACTAAGGATGACCTTGAACTTTTAATCTTCCTGTCTCCCTGTCTCCAGGAATGGGATCACAGGCATGTGCCACCAAGATAGGCCATGGGTGCTGAGGAGCCAGCCTGGGCCTTTATAGATATTCTAGGCAAGCACTTTGCCACTGAGATACACTACCAGTTCCCTTTCCCTTTTAATCATTTATTCATTGTAAAAAATTTTTATTAGATATTTTATTTACATTTCAAATGTTATCCCCTTTCCTGGTTTCCCCTCCAACCCCCTCCCCCCCATTTATTCATTTTTTGAGATGACAAGGGGTTGGAATGTAGCCTTGGCTGACCCGATACTTCAGATGTCATCCAGGCCAGCCTTGAATTCATGGCACTCTGCCTACCTCAGCCTTCCAAGATCCTTGGGATTGCAAGCATGTACCACCATGTCCAGTGAGAGTGCTACCCTGCCCCCATCCCCTTTTTAATAGGCATAGGGTACAACGGAGGGACCATAAGCAGGAGAGGGGTGTGAAACCACCTGCCAACTGCACAGTGGAGACTGAAGGAGGTGGGCACACACCTGTCACCTGGACTTTGGAAGCTAAACCAAGAGTATAAAAACAGAAGAGAGGGCTGGGAGAACACAGCCCTGGTCCTGGAGATGAGGAAAGGCCCTGACCTGGGGCAATAGCAGAGTGAAGAGGGAGGCCTGGAGGATGCCTGTGAGAGGAGATAGTGTGAACGGGGCAGGAAGTGAGTCTGATGGCTTCTGGGCAGGGGTGGAGGAGGAGGGGAGCGAGTCTACATCCAGCTTTAGGGATACAGCCAGTAAAAATACCTCTAACCCGTCCTGGGATAGAGCAGATTTGTTTCCCTCCCTCCCTCCCCTTCTCTTTCTGTCAGAAACACTCAGTATAACCCTGCTGACGGTAGTGTAAATGGTAAAAGCCTGAGAGAATGAGCTAACAATATCAGAGAAAGCATGTCTTTTTAGAAATTACTAATTTGATTTTTATTTTATGTGCATTGATGTTTTACCTCTATGTGTGTCTGTGTGAGGGTGTCAGCTCCACTAGAACTGGAGTTACAGACAGTTGTGAGCTACCATGTGGGTGCTGGGAATTGAACTCAGGTCCTCTGGAAGAACACTTAAGCACTGAGCAATCTCTCCAGCCCCCTGTATGTCTGTTTGGTTTTTTAATATTAATTGATTTAGTGTGTGTGTGTGTGTGTGTGTGTGTGTGTGTGTGTGTGCTCAAGTGCACATGTGAAGAGTTCAGAGGATACCTTGAAGGCGTTCTCTAAGTAAGTGTCAGGGATTGAACTTGGGTCCTTGGGCTTGTCAACAAAGCCTTACCCACTGAGCCATCTCACCAAACCTGGTTTAGGCTTTTTGTTTGGTTGCTTTTTGAGACAGGGTCTCACAATGTAGCCTTGGCTGGCCTCACATTCACTCTGTAGGCAAAATGACCTTGGACGTAATAGCTTTATTTATTTGAAAAAATTATGTATATGAATGTTTTGCCTAAATGTATGTATACCATATGTACGCTGTGTCTGTAGAGGCCAGAAGAGGGTGTTGGATCCCCTAGAATTGGAGTTATAGATGGTTCTGAGCCACGCTGTGAATGCTAGGAGCCAAACCTAGGACGTCTACAAGAGCAGCAAGTGCTCTTCGCCTCTGAGCCATCTCTCCAGCCCTGGCTTCCTCCTCATGTGCAGCTAGGTCCAGTTTATATCATTTGTTGAGGATTGGACTTTATGGCTGGTGGCACTGTACTAGCTGGGTGACACTGGCAGCCCCAGCTTTGAACCTCTGCTTCTCTGGCCTCCATCACACCCATGTGCAGGTATTACAGGCTTGCTCCACCACAACAGGCTGAAAAAAAATTTTTTTTTACCGTATAGGTCAATTTGCATCTGAACAATTCTACTTGTAAGTATTTACCCTGTGGGTGAAATGTATTCTATTTGTAACTTGCTACATGTAAGGGTACTGATTGCATCATTATTTATGATAGCTCAAGGATTTATAACAGTTCAAGGATTTATAATAAACACTTGAAGCAATCTGTGTTGACCAGCAAGGGACTAGTTAAGTAGACCTTAGTATAGCTACACCAGAGAGTTCTTCTCCTTTTTTTTTTTTTTTTTTTTTTTTTTTTTTTTTTTTTTTTTTGTTGTTGTTGTTTTGATACAGAGTTTCTCTGTGTAGCCTTGGCTGTCCTGAAACTCACTCTGTAGACCAGGCTGGCCTCGAACTCAGAAATCCACCTGCCTCTCCTCCCAAGTGCTGGGATTAAAGGCGTGTGCCGGGCTGGTGAGATGGCTCAGCGGTTAAGAGCACTGACTGCTCTTCCAAAGGTCCTGAGTTCAAATTCCAGCAACCACATGGTGGCTCACAACCATCTGTAACAAAAATCTGATGCCCTCTTCTGGTGTGTCTGAAGACAACTACAGTGTACACACATATAATAAGTAAATTAAAAGAAAAAAAAAAAAGAGCCGGGCGTGGTGGCGCACGCCTTTAATCCCAGCACTTGGGAGGCAGAGGTAGGAGGATTTCTGAGTTCGAGGCCAGCCTGATCTACAAAGTGAGTTCCAGGACAGCCAGGGCTATACAGAAAAACCCTGTCTTGAAAAAAACCAAAAAAAAAAAGGCGTGTGCCACCACTGCCCAGCCAGAGAGTTCTTTTTTTCTTTTTTTGCATTTAGCAGAAAGGAAGGAAGGGAGGAAGAAAAGAAAGAATAGGTCTGAGGGAGGAGTTAGTTCAGTATCTGCCTTCTGTACACAAAGCTCTGTGTTTAATCATCAGCCCTGCAAATTTTTAAAAATTAACTCCAAAAGGACAATTGCTAAAGTAGAAAGTGAGAAATCAAAGGACTTGTGTGTTGGTGACAAACTATCTTAACTGGTGACTTCTATCCAAGATGAGGTCTCCCTCCCATGTTACCCAGGCTTGGCCTAGCACTCAAACAATCCCCCTGCCTCAGCTCTCTGAGTAGCCGGGAGCACAGGAGCACTCTATGGATCCCAGGATAATCCCTAGCTATCAGTGGGAAGCCTGCCGCTGAGAGCCAAGCAACATGGCTTANTGACAAACTATCTTAACTGGTGACTTCTATCCAAGATGAGGTCTCCCTCCCATGTTACCCAGGCTTGGCCTAGCACTCAAACAATCCCCCTGCCTCAGCTCTCTGAGTAGCCGGGAGCACAGGAGCACTCTATGGATCCCAGGATAATCCCTAGCTATCAGTGGGAAGCCTGCCGCTGAGAGCCAAGCAACATGGCTTACGCAGGAATAACTTGTCACCGGAATGTCCTCTGATGCCATTCACGGTCGCCACCTTTGAGCCTGTTCTGAGTGAGTAAACTCACACGGGGACCAGCAGTATCAGTACTCCCAAGAACCTTGTTAGCAATCTAGAACCTCTGGCCCCACCCAGATCTACTGGATTGGTATCTTAGCGTACAAAGATTCCCTGGTGATCCTAAGTGATGGTTTCCTGTGAGAACGCCAGACACTAAAGTATTTCTGAAGAAATTGTTTAACTAGAATCTGCTTTAGGCTTTAAGAAATGGTAGGAAAACAAACAAAATAATATAATGCCTAAAACTCAATGTTTGCTGCTGCTGTTGTGACAGGATCTCATATAGCTCAAGCTGGCCTTGAACTCACTATGCAGCTAAGGACCGCCTTGAATTTCTGATTTTTCTGCTTCCACCTCCTAAGTGCTAAGACTACAGGCATGTTCCACCACACCCAATGTAAGGGCATAACATTTATGTCTTTAAAGCAAGGGAGCACACACTTCATGGCTGACACATGAGGACTGCAAGTTCAAAAGTTCAAAGTCAGCCCTCTACTGAGTGAGATTCTGTCTTTTTTTTTTTTTTTTTTTTTTTTTTTTTTTTAAGATTTATTTTAGGGGGCTGGTGAGATGGCTCAGCAGGTTAGAGCACCCAACTGCTCTTCCGAAGGTGATGAGTTCAAATCCCAGCAACCACATGGTGGTTTACAACCACCCGTAACAAGATCTGACGCCCTCCTCTGGTGCGTCTGAAGTCAGCTACAGCGTACTTATGAAGAATAATAAGAAATGAATCCTTGGATTGGAGAGACCAACCGGAGCAAGTGAGGCTGTCCAGAGCGAGCGGAGCTGAACGGGGACGGCCAAAGCATGCAGGGACGGCCGGAGCTAGCAGGCCGGAGCGAGTGGGGCCAACCGGAGCAAGCAGAGCCGATCAGAGCGAGCCGGGGCGGCTGGAATGAGCGGGAGCCGTATGGGGGCGGCCGGGAGCGAGTGGGGCTGGCCGGAGCGAGCAGAGCCGGCAGAGCGAGCGGGGTTGACCGGAACAAGGAATGAATCTTAAAAAAAAAAAAAAAAAAAGATTTATTTTATTTATTATATGTAAGTACACTGTAGCTGTCTTCAGACACTCCAGAAGAGGGAGCCAGATCTTGTTACGGATGGTTGTGAGCCACCATGTGGTTGCTGGGATTTGAACTTATCACCTTCGGAAGAGCAGTCGGGTGCTCTTACCCGCTCAGCCATCTCACCAGCCCCGGAGATTCTGTCTTTATAATATCATAAATAAACTTGAATTTCGACCCTTGGTGGGGGGAACATTGGTAGGGATTGCGGGGGTAGCTCATTTAATAGCGTGCTTGCCTAGCATGCACAGAGCTGGAAGTTCAATGCCAGCACTTTTTTTTTTTTTTTTTTGGTTTTTTGAGACAGGGTTTCTCTGTGTAGCCCTGGCTGTCCTGGAACTCACTTTGTAGACCAGGCTGGCCTCGAACTCAGAAATCCGCCTGCCTCTGCCTCCTGAGTGCTGGGATTAAAGGTGTGCGCCACCACACCCGGCTTATGCCAGCACCTTCTAAAGAAAATAGGTGGCAGTGGGTACAAAAAACAACAGCAAAGAGAAAAGAGGTTTGGTGCACCAGGGATACTGTGGTCCCAACACTGGGGAGGTAGAGGGAGGGGGAATCAGAAGTTTAAGGTCATACTTGGTTACAATGCAAGTTTTCAGCCAGCGTGGGCTACAGGAAACTTTTCTTTGTTTGTTTGTTTGTTTGTTTGTTTGTTTGTTTGTTTTAAAACATAAATAAATAATACCATAAGGAGGTTGGCGATGGTGACAGACACCTTTAATTCCAGCATTCAGGAGGCAGAAGCAGGCAGATCTCTGTGAGTTTGAAGTCAGCCTGGTCTGCAAAGCTAGTTCCAGGACGGCCAGGGCTATACAGAGAAACCCTGTCTCATAAAACCAAAGTAATAGTAGTAGAAGTGGCAGCAGCAGCAGCAGCAGCAGCAGCAGCAGTAGTAGTAGTAATACCATAGAGAAAATTGGGGTCCATCCAGAATGGACCATCCTATAAGATGATTCTCTTGACCCAGGTAAGCTGTCATGGGGAAAGGGGCAGGGACTTTTCCTAGATTAAAAACTGCTGAAGCGATGGCTCTTCTCGATTTCATTCCATATGAAAAGGCTGATAAGGCCCAAGAGAAGTGGAACTGGGACTCTGGACTGAAGACGTGATGGCTTTATAAATACTGGCACAGACTCACAGGTATGAAGATCACTTTCAAACCCCAGAACAGAAAGTGCTCGCTCGTCCCCAGTGTAATGACACTGGCTGCAAAAGAGTGATATTTAGTGAAAGCGACCTTCACAATATCTTTGCACACATCACACACACGTGGCAAATGACTGGCTGCAGAAGAGTGATATTCAGTGAGAGCGACCTTCACAATATCTTTGCACACATCACATACACATGGCAAATGTGCTAACTCTCTAATCCACAGATGGCTGTTACGCGCTCGTTTCTGCTTTCCCATCTGGTTGACATTTGTCATAACCAGAAATTAGAAATGTAGGTGTTTCTCTGTGTGCTGAGGACAGCATCAGGGCTTTTCACGTTTCAGGCACGTGGTTTACTACCTGGGCTACTGCTCTAATGGCTTGAAACAATTTGTTTTATATTTGCTTATTTTGTGTGCATGAGGTAGGCGTGTATATGTAGGAGTCATGCATGTGGCTGCTACCCTCAAAATCAGAGCAGATCCCCAGCAAGTGAAGTCACGGAGCGTTGTAAGTTGTTATTTGGCACTGAGAACCAAGGCTAGGTCCTCTGCAAGAGCAGCCAGTGGCCTTAACCATGGGGCCAGCTCTCTAGGCCTAAGGCAATCTTTTTTTTTTTTTTTTTGAGACAGGGTTTCTCTGTATATTCCTAGCTGTCCTGGAACTCACTTTGTAGACCAGGCTGGCCTTGAACTCAGAAATCCGCCTGCCTCTGCCTCCCGAGTGTTGGGATTAAAGGCATGCACCACCACGCCCTGGTGCACTGGTGTCTTGCCTGCTTGTCTGTCTGTGCAGATGGTGTCAGATCCCCCGGACAGTTGTGATCATGCTGCCGTTACAGATGCTGGAAATTGAATCCAGGTGCCCCTGGAAAAGCAGCCAGTGCTCTTAACTTCTGAGCCACTCCTCCAGCTCCACTTTTAGAAACTCTTAACCTTTTTGTGTAATATGGAAACTGAACTTAGGGCCTTGCACTTACTAAGTGTGTGCTGTGCCATAGTATCAGTGAGCCCGCACCCACACGATTAATGGATACAGTTTAAGGGCAAACATTTAGCAATGACAATAGTTGGATAGAGTTTGAAGACCCAGTCCTGAGCTATTGGCTAGCATGAACTTTGTTGTCCTTAGCATGTACTGTGAGAAGTCAGATAACGAAGACTTGAGTCTAGTCCTGGAACCCACAGTGGCGGGTGAGAACCCACTCCTGAAAGTTGTTCTCTGATCTTCGTGTACAACCATAATAGTTATAATGATAATAATAATTGGTAAATTCTTTTACAAGGTATTTTTTGGGAGCGGGAGACGGCTCAGCTTCCAAGGGCACTTGCTGCTCTTACAGAGGACCTAGATTCAGTTCCCAGGACCCATATGGTGGCTCACAGCCATCTGTAACTCCAGTTCCAGAGGATTCCACACCCTCTTCTGGCCTCCACAGGCACCACATACATAGTACACAGACATACATGCAGGCAAAACACCCATACACACATAAATAAATAAGGAAACTTAAAAGGTACATGTGTTGGTAAACACTGTACATACACATGCTGGTTGAAGACATGTACAACTCATGTACTGAAGAGGGATCTGAGACACCTCAAAATAGATTATGAGCAGTGACTCACGGGTGATTATCTATTCTGGAGTTTTTCCTTTCCGCCTTGCTTGCAACTGGGTGGACAGACACTCCTTTTCATTCACAAGAACGAGTGCTACATTATTTCTAAACAAAACAGCACCTGCAGTATGTTTATTTTCCTCGCTGACACACAAGTGCGCGCACACACACACACACACACACACACACACACACACACTCACACACACACTTTCAGTCTCCAGAGCTCTCAGGAAGGTTAAGGAGAGGCTGCCCTCAAACACCCTCTTCATCTTTCCCTCCTAAAGGACCAAGATCCCAAGGTGGCAGAAGGCTCTACAGGGGGCAGAGGCAGGGAGGGGGAAGCAGGCCATGGTTTCCAGAGACCCGCAGCAAAGGGCAGCAAGGCAGATCCCCAGGTCCAGGGCAGGGAGGTGGAGGCCCTTGGCTCCGGGGAGAAGGAAGGCGGCAGAACAGGGTTCAAAGGCACAGGTTTATGGCAGCTCATAAAAGTAGAGGTCATGGCTCACTCAGAAAGGAGGAGGACGACGGGGAAAGGCCCTTGTGCCCACTGAGCGAGGGTCATGCTGAGTAGGAGAGATCTGTAGGGGTGCCAGGGGCGCCACCTGTCCGTCCCAAGGGAACCCCAAATGGAACTCAACCTTGGGTGCTGCAAGGTCCCAGGAGTCCTATCCGTCCCCTCCAGTGCCCCCTCGTCCCACCCCACCCCCGACACCTGTGCCACTTCTCTAGGGCAGAAGGGTGGTCTGCTGAGTTCTTCTCTCGGTGGGAAGGAAGAATGGTCCAGGCACCTGTGGCCTGCCCTGATGGGGTTTTTCTACCTTCAGGGAGAGCCCAGGTCCTAGCAGGAAGTGCACCCCATCCCTGAAGCTGCAGAGCCAAGGGCGGGGCGCACGGCAGCTTTGGCGGTCAGGCTGTTGCTAGGCTCTAGGTTCCCAGGGACCTGGGCACCTACTTCCCCGCCCCCTCATCCATTCTCTCTGGGGCCCTATCTTCCCTTATATGGTGAAGGAAGTTCCTGGGGGGGTGGGGGGAGAGTGAGGACAAAGGTCGTTCTCCTGCAGCCAGCTTGCCACAACTTCCTAAGATCTCCCAGGTGGTGGCTGCCTCTTCCAGACAGGTAAGGCAATTGGGTGGGGACACATGGTGACCACGGGTGGTTGGAGGGGACAGAGTCTTTGCTTCTCTCTGGCAGCCTGTGCTGTCTGTAGTGTAAGTTTGGGGGTGAGGTAAGGTATTCTGAAACTCCAAAAGAAGCAAGAAGCCAGCAGGCTGTCTTGGGCCTTCAATGAAGGAAGTTCACAGGCCCCTTCCCTGTAAGTCACCTTCGCTTCATCTGTGCAGATTCCCTGGGACCAGGGTGGCTCCTGGGACTCAGATTTCTACGATTAAAATCAGGACAGTCCTGAGAAAGCTGGGATGACTTGGTCTTCGTGCCTATATTTATTACTTCTCTCTGGCTGCTCATTTCTGTGTTCATGTCTTGTACATCTGAAATGCTCTCTTTCTTTGTGTCACCATTCCCCTGGCACACCTGGGAGGTCATATCCTTGGCCCAGGTATCCTGGGATGTAAGCTGCAGCCATCAGGAGAGAGGGAGAGGCAGGAGCTGTGTCCTAGGCCCTATTAGGCCTGGACATCACCCCTTTCCTAGAAATGGCCCTCCATTTTCCAGTCGCCATGGTCTATTTTATGTCAGAGCTGGCAGTGAAAGCCAAGCCTGCCCAGAAGTTTGGGACTCACTCTCACCAGGTTATTTGCTCGGGAATCCCTCTGTCACTTGAGGTTGGGAGAATCTGTCTCTGGGGGCTTCCGGGTCTTGGTTAGCAGACGGGTATCCTTTGTATAGGGAATGTTCTAGCCCATGGTGTTACCACATTCCTGTCCAGTTAAAAGCTGGAACTAAAACCCATGGCAGCACCCAGGATTCCCTAAAGTTGTGCCCCAAGAGCAACAGGACAGTAGATATGAAAGGATAGGTAGCTGGAGAGAAGAACTTAAATCTCTCTAAGGCCCACAGGCCCTCCTTCTGTTCCCTAGTTCAGAATGTCAGTATGACTGCTAGTTGTATATCTACTATGGGCTGTGAGCTGGTAGCTACAGGCATGAGTGATGGTTCATGTGTGTAGTGTGTATAATCAGAGTACTTTGGAGGCTGAGCAGGAGGATTGCTATATGTTTGAGGCCAGCCTGAGCTATAGAGTGAGACTTTGTCTTTTTTTTAAAAAAAAGAAAGAAGCCCAGCAGTGGTGGCTCACGCCTTTAATCCCAGCACTTGGGAGTCAGAGGCAGGTGGATTTCTGAGTTCGAGGCCAGCCTGGTCTACAGAGTGAGTTTCAGGACAGCCAGGGCTACACAGAGAAACCCTGTCTTGAAAAACCAACCAACCAACCAACCAACCAACCAACCAACCCAACAAAAACAAAACAAAACCCAACCCCCTCATCTCTCTAGGATGTGTCTGTTTAGATGGTGGAGTCTGGGGACTTCAGACTTACAAATAGGTCTTTTCATCACTGTGTGGTCAGAGATGAGAAAGGTTTCAGTCTGGGACTCAGAGGGACCCTGAGAAAGTACTCCTTGCCAGCCCAAAAATTCTGGGAAAGCTTCCTGGAGGAAGTGTGTGTCCCAATTGAGTCTGGAAGAATATGAAAGAAGTGGGAAGGCCAAGGCAGAAGCAGCCTGGGTGTCAGGGGAGCTGTCAGACTAGTGTTCTAGAAGGCAGAAGACAGAGTTGGAAGAACGCTGGTGGACAGTTGGGACAGGACAGGAGGGGGAGGCGTCCAAGATTCTGTACATGTAGCTGACTTTTGGTTCTCTGGGTGACAAGTGTCCCCCGGGGATAGGGCTGTAGAAGGGACCAGGGGTCAGCCAATGAGTTCAAGTTGAGGGACACATCCAGCCCAGGGTCCTTGCTGGCAGGTTAAAGAATGAGAGCCCTCCAACCCTCCCAGAAGTTTAGGGGAGACAGGAGAGCTGAGGAGGTCCTTCTAGGGTGAAGGAAAGGTGTCTGCTCTAACCAGCATGGCTAGGAGCAGAAGCAATTGGAGCAGTTACCTCTCAGAACCAGCCATCCCCACTTGGCCCTAAGGAGGCTGGGCCCCTTTCTGTTTAAGAATCTTACTTTTCTTCAGAGAGAGGCAGCAAGCCTTTGTCCCCTCCCTGTTGGTCAATAAACACCGCTGTGTCTAACATTAGTTTATTTTGCTGTCAGTTTGCTCCAGGGCAGTCTATCTGGTAGACCTCTGCTCCTAACTCACCAAGGTATGGCCCACGTCCCTCACCCAGAGAGTGCAGAAGAGAGCCTTAGAGAAAGGGTAACAGTAACAAAGATGGCCAGAATAAAACAGAAAATACTATCCTTTGTACCCAAATTGGTTTTGCTGAACCAGGAGGGTGTGTGTGAGTGTGTGTATATGTGAGTGACTGAGTGTGTGTGTGTGTGTGTGTGTGTGTCTTGGGAGACTTTCCATGCTAAAGAATATCTGATATTGGCACCCATGCCAACAGGGGTATTGGGTAGAGTCAGGCTTCTGCAAACACAGCAAGCTGCCCAAGATGGACTGGTGGCCTGAATCACCAAGGGGCAGGCTGATCAGAGCGGGCAGACTATCACAAGATAAGCCACCCTGCGGGGCTCAGAAGAGGGAGTTTACAAGAGGTAAAGGCCAAGACATTTATTATCCAAGACATGACTCAAAATCAAAGTGCAAAGAGAGATTAGCTGGAGAGATGAGGCTGTCAGTGTGGGATACCTGACCTTGCACTTATTAGTCACTAGGCCAAGGAGCAGTCACAGAGGGTGACTGAGTCCTACTCAGCTTGGAGCAGGCATGTGGAGAATGGGTGACCTCCATCCTGACGGAGAGGGTTGAGCACCACCAGGTACAAGTGTTTCCCTGTGTCTCATGCCAGGATTCCCAGCCAGTTTTCAAAGACTCAGGTCTCATCTCTGGTGGAAATAAAGTATCCAAGCCCTAAGCCCCATTCTGGTCTAATTAAATCAGAACCCCTGGGGACGCAGGCTCTGAGCAGCAGGAGCTTTTAAAAAAGCTCCCAGGTGACTCTGATCAGCAGCTGGAACAAACACAGCTACAGGTTCAAACAGAAAGAGGCAAAGCTAGGGAAAGCTTGGAATGGGGAGCCTTCTTCCAGCCCAGTAGATGGAGGCTGGTTAGCAGGGGTGGCAGCTTCTTTCTGCCTGTCATACATCTATCCATCCACTCATCCATCCATCCATCCATCCATCCATCCATCCATCCATCATCCATCTATCCACCCACCCACCCACCCATCCATCCATCTATCCACCCATCCATCCATCCATCTATCCACCCATCCATCCATCCATCTATCCACCCACCCACCCACCCACCCATCCATCCATCTATCCATCCATCCATCTATCCACCCACCCATCCATCCATCTATCCACCCACCCACCCACCCATTCATCCATCCATCCATCCATCCATCCAAACCTTCCTTTTCTCCTTACTTTCTTTTTTCCTTCACTCATTCATTTATCCAACAGAGAATTGGTATTGTACCAAATGCAGGAGATTTAATTAATTTTTAGAACCTATGTTGACTGACTGACTGTGCATGTAGGTGGGCATGTGCATACCACAGCACATGTGTGACAATCAGAGAAAAGTTTTGGGTGTTGTTTTCTCTTTCCATTGTGTGGGTACTGGGAATTGAACTGAAATTATTGGGCTGGTGGCAAGTGTCTTTACCCACCGAGCCATTTTGCTGACACCTAATTATTACTAGAAAGCATTTTATGTAGTCCAAGCTGGCCTCGAGCTTGCTATGTCGCCATGGATGACCTTTAAATCCCGCTCTTCCAGCCTCCACCGGAGTGCTAGGATTGCAGGTATTCAACACCACACCCAATTTAATGCTCAGGATTTAGTACTGAACAGGCAGAAATGGTCCCTGCCCTTGTAGGAACATCTGGGCAACAGCTGGGCATGGTGGTGAATGCCTTTAATCCCAGCACTCTGGGGGGGAGGGGGAGGTGGATCCCTGAGTTGGAAGCCAGTTTGGCCTACAGAGTCCAGGGATACCTGGGGCTACACAGGAAAACCCTATCCCAAACAAACAGACAAACAAAGAATATTTTGTGCAATAATCACAGAGATTAGAGGCTATTAGTGGGGCTGGTAAGGGAGAGACATGCTTCCTTTTGTATTATAATAGTAAAGTACTCACTATCTATCTATCTATCTATCTATCTATCTATCTATCTATCATCTATCTATCTATCATCTATCTATCTATCATCTATCTATCTATCTATCTATCATCTATCTATCTATCTATCTATCTATCATCTATCTATCATCTATCTATCTATCTATCTATCTATCTATCTATCTATCTATCATCTATCTATCTATCTATCTATCATCTATCTATTTATCTATCTATCTATCTATCATCTATCTATCTATCTATCTATCTATCATCTATCTATCTATCTATCATCTATCTATCTATCTATCTATCGTATAGCACAGGCTGCTTTGATCCTAAATTCTCCTATTTCTGGGTCAGCCCTTCACCCCTAGTATTGGGTTTACCAATACCCAGACATTTTATTTTATTTTATTTTATTTTATTTTATAGCTCAGAATGGGACTCAGGGCCTTGTGCATGTTAAGCAAGCTCTCTGTCACAGAGCTGCAGCCCCAGTCCCCATTTTGTTCAGGTAACTCTGTGGCACTTGTCATATTCACAGCGCTATGTAGCTCTCTCCACCTCCCAGTTCCAGAACTTTCTGGTCATCCCAGTGGGCAACTCTGTGCTCACCAGTGCTCTGTTCCCTGTCCCCAGGCCGAGTAAGCACACTCTCTGCGCCTACAGATTTGCCTGTCTGAGCAGTTCATGTAAATGGGATGCGTTCCCGTGTATTCTTTTATGACTGGCCCCTTTATCTTAGCACAGTTTGTATTGGGACATGTGTCACTGCTAGACTCTATCTTATCATCTTATGGCTTAATAGTGTTCCTTTGTGTGGATAAACCACTTTCTGTTTCATTTACTGATGGAAATTTGTGGTCCCACCCCCACCCCACCCCCACACCTTTTTTTAAATTCGAGACAAGGTTTTTCTGTGTAATCTTGTTGTTGGTTTTTTTGTTTTGTTTTGTTTTGTTTTTTTTGAGACATGGTTTCTCTGTATAGCCCTGGCTGTCCTGGAACTCACTCTGTAGACCAGGCTGGCCTTGAATTCAGAAATCCGCCTGCCTTTGCCTCGGGAGAGCTGGGATTAAAGGCGTGCGCCACCACGCCCGGCCTTCTGTGTAATCTTGTAATCTTGGCTGCCCTGAGCTCACTCTGTAGACCAAGCTGTGAGGCTGTGGTTCCACTTTTGACATTCCTGTAAACAGAGTAGCCATGAACTTCAAAGACAATTTTCTGTTTGTTTGTTTGTTTTTAATTTGTGTGTGTGTGTGTGTGTGTGTGTGTGTGTGTGTGTGTGTGTGTGTGTGTATGTGCATGTTTGCGTCTGCAGGTGCTCCGAAGTGCCATTCCTCAGATACCACGCATCTTGTTACTATCATATTTGTTTATTTAGTGTGCCCGGGTGTGCAGGGATTTTGTTGGCGTTTTCACCTTCCCTTGTGGGCTCTTAGGACTGAACTCAGCTCCTCGGGTTAGTGAGCAATGCCTTCACTCGCTGAGCCATCTCACTGTCCCTGCTGCCACCACCCCCTTATTTTCCAGACAGGACTACACAGTGGCCTAAAGCTCACCAAGTCATTCCAGGGTGGCTAGCCAGGGAGACCCAGGGATATGCTGGCCTCTGCCTCCACAGTGCTGGGATTACAAGCATACATCACTGCTGGAAGCTTTTTTTAACATGAATCCTGAGGATAGAACAGGCACTCTACCAATGGAGGGGTCCTTTTGTGTTTGGTTTGATTTCCCCTGCATAAGATCAGGCAGTCTGATTGCTGGGCGTGGTGGCGCATGCCTTTAATCCCAGCACTCGGGAGGCAGAGGCAGGTGGATTTCTGAGTTCGAGGCCAGCCTGGTCTACAAAGTGAGTTCCAGGACAGCCAGGACTATACAGAGAAACCCTGTCTCGAAAAACCAAAAAAAAAAAAAAAAAAAGATCAGGCAGTCTGAAATAGTGTAGCACGGCCTACATGACATCTTGTCTCAAAGAGCTTTATAGAGGTGGGGAGGTCGAGGCTAAAGAAGAGCCTTAAGCCCTCTGTGATAGCACACAGGATAGCATGGGCTATATAGCATGACCTTGTTTCAAAAACATGGAGGGAGGGGTATGTTTTAAGTGCTGGGCTGTGTAACAGGCACTAAGAGAGCCAATGCAGGCATTTGACTAAGAGAGGATCATCATCAAAACTGGTGGGCAGGGCAGAGTCTGGACAATAGTGGTCAAGACCCCCATAGGAAGCCAACTTTCCTTCTTCCTCTGGGCCACAAGCCTGGCTCGTCGGCCACCGCTCTCACATGCCTTCTCCTCTAGGCTCGTCCACCATGACTAAACTGAATGCCCAAGTCAAAGGCTCTCTCAACATCACCACTCCCGGGATACAGATATGGAGGATCGAGGTGAGTTCTGTCTGGAGGGGAGTCCTGGGATTCAGGAAGGTGCTGGCAGCCTGGTATGTCACTCCTCCAGCTCTGCCCTGTACTCTGCAGGGAGTTGCTGATGCTCCTGCAGCCCCACTCATGTTCCTCCCTATACTCCTCCCCATGCTCCTCCCTATGCTCCACCCATGCTCCTCCCTATACTCCTCCCTCACCTCTCTTCTCCACTTTGTCCTTAGCCTTCCTCCACATCCTCATCCCCGCTGATCCTGTCTTCCTCTCCTGTCTCCTCTCCAGCTCCTGCCACCTTTCCTCCCCCTGCCCTTTTCCTTACCTTTAGATTCTTTGGTATTTTGTGATGCCGGGGATGGAACCCAGGGCCATGCCCAGTAAGGACTCTATCGCTAAACTGCAGTCAAACCTTGCTGGACCCTGTCCCCTCCGCTCCCACCTTGCTACACATCCCTGGGTCAGCTTCAGCACCTGGTGGGTCCTGGATAGCTCCTGTGACCTCTTTCAGACCTGAATCAGTTCTCTCCTTCTAAGGAAACCCGATAGTGTCCTGTTCCTGGGAGGCCACTGTACTGGTCCCAAACAGCCTAGTGATCAGCATAGCACCTAGCAGCTGATAACCTTGAATGGCTAGACCCCAGCAGACCTGTTACTTCGGTCTCCTGGGTAGCTGGGACTTCAGGTTTGCCATCATGCCCTCTGTGACCTCTCTCTCTCTTTCTCTTTTTCCCCTCAGGCTATGCAGATGGTACCTGTTCCTTCCAGCACCTTTGGAAGCTTCTTCGATGGTGACTGCTATGTAGTCCTGGCTGTAAGTGGGTCAGGCTAGGAAGGGGCTGATCAGAAAGCAAAGCCTGCTGGGTATTAGGGAGGAAGCTAGAGGCTAGGGGCAGTGCTGAGGAGTGGTCTGGCTTCATCAGTCAGTGTTTGCAAGAGTGACCAGGCGTCCAGCTGTGGGGCTCCAAGGGGCTTAGAAATGTTTGTAAAAGTCCTTTCTAGCTCAAGAGCCTCAAACTCATTCAGCCTTGGGGAAATCTTCTGAGTTGGTCCACCTTGCATTATTATATTATTATTATATTATTATTATATTATTATTATATTATTATTATTATTGTTGTTGTTGTTGTTCTTGAGTGTGTATGTGTGTGTTCCATGCACACACCATGGAGACAGTGTGGAATTCAGAGGACAACTTGTGGGGCGGGGCATCTTGTGCATCTCAGGGATTGAATTCATCACCAGTTGCTACAGCAGGCCCTCTTACCTACTGAGCCATTTTGCTAGCCCTGACCCCTCTCTAAACCCACAATCATCTTCATATCCCTTCCTGATGTTTACCCGCCTACACTACTAGAGATATTTGTGTTTTTCTTATGTTGATTTGCTTCTGACTTTTGAAGTGTTTCTAATTACACTCATCCATTTTGTGAGTCTGCGTGTGCCTGTGTGTGTGTGTGTGATGCACGGTTGCACGCACACCAAGGTGCACATTCTGCCATAGGATCATTTGCAGGAGTCAGTTCTCTTTTTCGTCTATATGGGTCCTATGTGGTTGCAAGGGCCTTTGCCCACTGAGGCAGTCCCCTTGACAATTAACCACATCTGCACTAAGAGTGAAAAGCCAAGCCTTCTATCTCAGATTGAAAACAGCTAGCCAAGTGTGGTGGCACACGCCTTTAATCCCAGCAGAGGCAGGTGGATTTCTGAGTTTGAGGCCAGCCTGGTCTACAAAGTGAGTTCCAGGACAGCCAGGGCTATACAGAGAAACCCTGTTTCGAAACCCCCCCCCCAAAAAAAAAGAAAGAAAAGGAAAACAGCTATGATATATGTACACAATAATTGTGTGCGCAGCAGGTATTTGTGTATACAGGATATCAAAATCAATAACTGTATAAAAATATTTGAAAAAAATTGCATCTAGGGGGCCTGGAGAGATGGCTCCTCAGTTAGGAGTGCATACTGATCTGAGTTCGGTTCCCAGCACAGCACCCATGTCGGTTGGCTCACAATTGCCTGTAACTCCACCTCCAGGGGAGCTGAGATGATATATATATATATATATATATATATATATATATATATATATATATCTCCACACACACAAATATATACATACACACATATATTCATATACTACACACATCTATATACACACACAATTCATATATATATATGAAATTAAATAATTGAATCTGTAGTGAAGGTTATATAGATTTTTTTCTTGTCATATAGCATCTATTTTGACAGTACCTGTCTTCTATTAGGTATGATGAATCATCTAGAGGTGATGCAAAGTCTAAGAGAGATCTGAGTTGTCACTCAAATGGTAGAGTGCTGGTCTAGTATCCAGGGGACCCTGAATTCCACCTCTAGCCCTACAAGTGGGTGCATCAGCATAGCAGCCTGTATGTAATCCCAGCCATGCTGAGGGAGAAAAAGAAATCCAGTGGGAAGCCATCTTGCACCCCAGAGTGTTCCTGCCCAGTGTGAGCTACATGAGGCCCTGTATCAAAAATAAAATAAAATAACAGGAACAACAAAGTTAGGTCTTGATCTAGGGACTCCTCAGCAAGTGTAAGTGCCTGACAAGCTGGGTTCAAAGCCTCAAGGACAGAAGAAAGAGAGAACAACTTGCCAAAGTTGCCCTCTGATCTCCCCACACACACCAGGGCATGTCTATACCTGCACTTAAACACACATAGCATATCTGTGTGCACACAGACATACATATATATACATAACTTTTTAAGCATAAGGGAGGATTTTTCAGATTGTACACAAACATCACGTACCATTTTACAGAAGGGACCCAAGCACGGGGGGGGGGGGGTCCTATCTCTCATGGACATTGAGGGACAATTGCAATACATTTATTTGCTGATATAGACACCTTACTGGCCTCTGACCGACACGCATTACTCCATGTGATTTATTTCAAAGATAAGAACAAGGTCCATCATTGGTAGAGTGAGCTGGGCCACAATTCGAGGCTCGACAGCAGACCAGAGGCCGGCCTTTCTTTGTTTTTTTTTTCCTCGTTCCAGTCAACCCTCGCTCCGGTCAGCCCCGCTCGCTCCGGCCGTCCCTGTTCGGCCCTGCTCGCTCCGGCCAGCCCCGCTCGCTCTGGTTGGCCCCACTTGCTCTCTCCAGTCCAATCATAAGTACGCTGTAGCTGACTTCAGAAGCACCAGAGGAGGGCGTCAGATCTCATTACGGGTGTTGTAAACCACCATGTGGTTGCTGGGATTAAAACTCATCACCTTCGGAAGAGCAGTTGGGTGCTCTTACCGGCTGAGCCATCTCACCAGCCCGAGGCCGGCCTTTCACAGGCTCACCTGCAACCCAGGGTTCAAGTGTGTGGGAGACCCTGCAGAATGGGAGAGGGGCCCACAGGGACCCAGGTCACTACACAGATACTTCCCATCCCCAGATCCACAAGACCAGCAGTACCCTCTCCTATGATATCCACTACTGGATTGGCCAGGACTCGTCCCAGGATGAGCAGGGGGCAGCTGCCATCTACACCACGCAGATGGATGACTACCTGAAGGGCCGGGCTGTCCAGCACCGCGAGGTTCAAGGCAACGAGAGCGAGACTTTCCGGAGCTACTTCAAGCAAGGCCTTGTGTAGGGCGGGGGACATCTGGGACTGGGGAGGACACCTAGACTGGTCATCCGAGGTGGTGACTGGGGCTGGGGGCTGGGCTGAAGAGACAGGGACACTAAGGCCTGGACGCTATGGTGGCTCTGGGGAGCGCACATAGCTTTTGTTGATTTTTTCTCTACCTTTCCACCCCTCACCCTTATCGCTGCTGTTGCTCTGACCTTGACCCTGTTCCTCTGAGTCTACTTTGGCTGGGCCCTTCTGTGACTATGGGGGTGAATTCTGTACCTTAGCTCCTGTCTACAGGGACCCCTCAGGGCCTGAGGCCCTCGGGCTATTAGAGCAAGCTACACCCACTCAGGTTAACTGGTGGGTGACTGCTCTTCTCTCTCTAAGCAGGCCTTTCACAGAGCAAACACCTTCTACTTTTTCTAGAAAAGTCTGAAGCTGGCTCTCCTCATGGAAACCCCTGCTTCTCCACCGCAGTTTCATTTACCTTGTAGGGTGGGAGCTCTCCAATCACTCGTACCCCTACCTCCCCTTTCTGTGTCGTTCTCTTCTGCCCGCAGTTACTCTCTGGCAGTCGAGTGGCATCTCTCCCTTCTTCTGCCTCAGCGACTTGTCGCCAGGGCCTGGTGTTATGCCCATTTTTTCCTCTCCAAGTTACCATGATTATCTTGGCAGACCTCTCTGCAGGGCCGGGAGCTAGGGCAAGGGACAGGAAGACATATGGTGCGGGGTCAGGTGCTACCCACCAGCCAAGCCCGTCGTGTAGGACACTGATGGTGACTGCAAGCTTGATGTTTGGACCCTAATTACTTTCTTTGCCCACTCAGGCTAACTGGCAGGTGGCTGTTCCAGTTGGGACCTCAGAGAGCCCCAGAAGCTCAGGACCTTAGCACACCCCTCCCACCCGTGCCCTTAAGTCAGCTTTCCTTTTCTTTCCCAGGATCCGGAAAGGGGGAGTGGCTTCCGGCATGAAGCACGTAGAAACAAACTCCTGTGATATCCAACGACTGCTGCACGTCAAGGGCAAGAGGAATGTGCTGGCTGGAGAGGTAAGTTGGCGGGGCTGGGACGCGGGCTAAGAACTGAGCCTGAGGGGGCAGAAGGAAGGGAGGGTGGCTGGAGATGAGGCTGATGTGGAGGCTCTCCGTGAGCTCTGAACTTCCCTGTGCCCGCCTCTAGGTGGAAATGTCCTGGAAGAGTTTCAACAGAGGGGATGTCTTCCTGCTGGACCTTGGGAAGCTTATTATCCAGTGGAACGGACCAGAGAGTAACCGAATGGAGAGACTTAGGGTAACCCTGACAGGGCACCTCATTTCTGCAATTTAACATGCCTCATCAGCTTCACTCGTCTCAAGGTCACTTGCCCTAGTCAACCTCAACCCCACAGCCCTGCAACTACCCCCACCCCACAGGCTTCTCTCTGGCACTTCTGGGGACAGGACAGTGTGTGAAAGTAGACCTAAGTCTCCATGTACATGCAGAGGCATACTTCTTGTGTGTACTTGTGACTAGCCCTTACGGTGGAATATGTCTCCGTAGTATGGCAGGACCCATTCTCAGCCTTGGGTATCCAGGAGTGGATGAGGTGGGCAGAGCTTTGCCCTAGCTCTACCCAGAAGCTGGCCGTCTGGTCAAAAAGCCGCAAAGGGAAAGGACGAATCAGAGGGCTGGAGAAGTTCCGTATTAGGCATACAGGGAGACTTTGGGGATCAGATGGAGGTGAGGCCAAGGCCCTGGGGCAGGAAGATGGCTGGTATTGCCCAGTAGGAGGATGCTGAGCAGGTAGCAGGTCTCTTCGGCAGGATGTGCGCCCCGCAGGTTGTGAAAAGGAGTTAGGTCCTTACTGGGTACACCCAGCTAATGAAGCTTATCTGATTTTTGAGTGGAAATGGGCTGCAAAGGGGACCGGATGGAATCCCGGCTTCACTACGTATGGGGTGAAGATGCAAAGCCTTATGCTTGAGAACAGTAGGGAACAGTGGAGACCCAGTTCCTGAGATGGGGAGGACCTCTTGCGGGAGGGGGGGAACAGAGGGCACTTTTGACTATCTGAAGAGGCTCTGGCCTATGATGAGAGCCGAGAGCTAGGCCAGAGACAGAAGCACACAGCTGTTGCTGTCCACAAGGGTCCAGGGACTCCAGATGGCTCACGAAGGGAGGGGACTGGGGCTGAAAAAGTGAACCACAGTGTGTGTGACATGAAAGCTGTCACTTGCGGGACCGTGTGTGCAGATACACGCCTGGGTGAGCTTTCATGGAGCTGAACTATGTGTGTGCCTGAGTATTTGTGTACAGATATGTTCATGTGAATTCACAAGTGCACCGTGAGCATGTGTACCTTGGGCAAGACTAAGTAGAGTACTGTGACCTTTGAGGTTCAGCTGTTGTACAGAACCATGAAAGGAAGCCATAAATTCCCAACAATGTCAAAACTACAGGCCCAGCAAGACCATTGCAAACACCCCTCTGTCCCCACCCATCACCTACAAGGAGATCTACCTCCCCATAGCTTCCAACACACCTGAAAAGCCATGTCTCCACTCCTTGTACATCTGCAGAATGGGGTGGAGTTTGCCCAGCAGAGTTCAGGGTGGTGAACACGGCTACCCTGTCTGCCAACCTTCATGGGGTCATCTGTGGCCTCTCTGCAGGGCATGACCTTGGCCAAAGAGATCCGAGACCAGGAACGGGGTGGACGTACCTACGTAGGTGTGGTGGATGGGGAGAAGGAAGGGGACTCCCCACAGCTGATGGCAATTATGAACCACGTGCTGGGCCCACGCAAAGAACTGAAGGCTGCTATTTCTGACTCTGTGGTGGAGCCGGCTGCTAAGGCTGCACTCAAGCTGTACCAGTGAGTTCTGGCTTGGGGCCTTCCTGGGTGCTGGGGACTTCCTGGGTTAGGGTGCTCTGCCACACCACCTCCTATCCCTATCAGTGCCTTCCTCTGTTCTGCAGTGTGTCTGACTCGGAAGGAAAACTGGTGGTTAGAGAAGTTGCTACTCGGCCACTCACACAAGACCTGCTCAAGCATGAGGTGAGAGGATCTGGAAGACCTCAGGCAGGGACATCTATCTATAAGATGCTAAAGCAGACTTAGTGGGCGAAACTGGCACAGCCTAGCCTCACCCCCACACCAGCACTACAGGCCAATTTTTTTTTTTTTTTATTACTCTATTGGTTCCAGGACTGTTACATCCTGGACCAGGGAGGCCTGAAGATCTTTGTGTGGAAGGGAAAAAATGCCAACGCCCAGGAGAGGAGCGGAGCCATGAGCCAGGCCTTGGTAAGGAAAGGGTCAAGCACAGCAGTTCTCCACCTTCCTAATGCTGTGGTGACCCCCAGCCATAACATTATTTTCATTGCTACTTCATAACTATAATTTTGTTACTGTCATGAATCTTAATAAAAATATCTAATATGCAGGATATCTGATATATGACCCCAACAGGGTTGTGACCTTCAGGTTGAGAACAGCTGATCTAGCAGCATCAGCAGAAAGGGATTCAGGGGGCTGGAGGGACGGCTCAGAGGTTAAGAGCATTGACTGTCAGCCTGGTCTACAAAGTGAGTTCCAGGAAAGCCAGGGCTATACAGAGAAACCCTATCTCGAAAAAAAACCAAAAAAAAAAAAAAGAGCATTGACTGCTCTTCTGGAGGTCCTGAGTTCAACTCCCAGCAACCATTTGGTGGCTCAAAACCATTTGTAATGGGATTTAATGCCCTGTTCTAGTGTGTCTGAAGACAGCTACAGTGTACTCATATAACATAAAAAAACATGGAGGGAGGGAGGGAGAGAGGGAGGGAGGGAGGGAGGAAGGAAGGAAGAAGGAAGGAAGGGAGAAGGAAGGAAGGAAGAAAGAAAGAAAGAAAGAAAGAAAGAAAGAAAGAAAGAAAGAAAGAAAGGAAGGGATTCAGACCAGGCCATAGCACCAGGCAGTGTCTATTCTGGGAGGCCAGGGCTAGGGGCAATGGACACAGATGCTGGGGGCTGCCAGCTTCTTGGCTCTCAGCATGTGGTGAGCTGACAATTAGACAAAGCTAGGCTTCCTCAGGACACTGGGCGTCACTGCCCCCCCAAGAGCTTTGTTTAAGGGAATGGTTCCTCTTCCTCCAAAAAGGCTGAGTAGGTTTGATGCCAGGCCTCAGGTCTCAGGTGCGTCAGAGTTGGGGTTAGAATGGGTATTAGAATCTAATTGAGGTATAGTTCAGGTAGGGGTAAGATTTGTTTGTATCAGGGTCAGGATTCAGGGTTGAGGTTAGAGTTTGAGACTCTATCAGGTTTGACCTTGATTGAAGAGGGTTAGTATGGTTAAGTTTGGGGTCTGCTTTGGGCTTGGAGCTGGGCATGTTTAGGATTGAGGCTGGTGGATCTGGTTGGGGTCAGGACCAGGCTTTGACTTGCAGGGAGTATGTGGATCTAGGGACAGGAGGGAGTAGTCTCCAGTGACCCCCTTCTTTCCCCAGAACTTCATCAAAGCCAAGCAGTACCCACCGAGCACGCAGGTTGAAGTGCAGAATGACGGGGCCGAGTCCCCCATCTTCCAACAACTCTTCCAGAAGTGGACAGTGCCCAACCGGACCTCGGGCCTAGGCAAAACCCACACTGTGGGCTCTGTGGGTGAGAACCCACACCTCCCTCTTTCCTTTCCCGATCCCCCTCTTTCATACACATCTTACCCTGGCTCTCGGCTCCCTGGTGGGTACAGAGAGCCCGGAGGACAAAAAAAAAAAAGCTCCAGTTATCACAAAGAAAAGGGGAGCTAAAAATGACTTGTCTGCCATGTGGAATGGAGTTGAACCTTCCTGGAAACTGAAAAAAACCTCAGCAGGCTATATTTTCTGAGGGCAAGAGGTATGCTGGACGCTGGGGGAGGGGTTCAAATGAAAGGACAGTCTGGAGCTCTCCATCACCACGGGATTCCTGTCAAGCTGGGAGGCAAGGCTGGGCTTGAAGTCTGAATGCTCCAGGGAGCTGGACTAAATAAAGAACTGCTCTTGACCCTCAGTTGTCCTCAGTGGCCTGGGATTCACTGATGAGGGCTTAGGGGCGTGGAGCTGTGACACATACTACTCTGTGTGTGTGACGTTGGATAGACAGCCGAACCTCGCTGGCTTTAGTCTCTTCATCTATCATGTGGGTCTACGAGTACCAGTCAGCTCTCAGAACTGTAGTGAGGATGTGGGGGCACCTCAACTAGTGACAGTGGGTATCCTCATCTCTCCAGCCAAGGTGGAACAGGTGAAGTTTGATGCTCTGTCCATGCATGTACAGCCCCAGGTGGCTGCCCAGCAGAAAATGGTGGATGATGGGAGTGGAGAAGTGCAGGTGAGTGAGGGATGGGGAAGGACAGGTTGGTAGGAAGGGGGTGGTGGAACCCAGGCTGGACCTCATACAGGACTGATTCTGGTCCCAGGTGTGGCGCATTGAGGACTTGGAGCTGGTGCCTGTGGAGTCCAAGTGGCTGGGCCATTTCTATGGTGGTGACTGCTACCTGCTGCTCTATACCTACCTCATAGGGGAAAAACAACACTACTTGTTGTATATCTGGCAGGTGAGGTCCTGCCTACTGCACCTGCAGCACATCTGCCCAGTTCTCCATCCTACCTGCAGCACACCTGCTCAGTTCTCTGCATCCCACCTGCAGCACACCTGCTCAGTTCTCTGCATCCCACCTGCAGCACACCTGCTCAGTTCTCTGCATCCCACCTGCTCAGTTCTCTGCATCCCACCTGCTCAGTTCTCTGCATCCCATCTGCAGCACACCTGCTCAGTTCTCTGCATCCCACCTGCAGCACACCTGCTCAGTTCTCTGCATCCCACCTGCAGCACACCTGCTCAGTTCTCTGCATCCCACCTGCTCAGTTCTCTGCATCCCACCTGCTCAGTTCTCCATCCCACCTGCAGCACACCTGCTCAGTTCTCCATCCCACCTGCATCCCACCTGCTCAGTTCTCTGCATCCCACCTGCTCAGTTCTCCATTCCACCTGCAGCACACCTGCCCAGTTCTTCATCCCACCTGCAGCACACCTGCTCAGTTCTTTGCATCCCACTTGCAGCACACCTGCTCAGCTCTCCCCCACTCCTGTCTTCACCCATGGGTTGAATACCCCAGCTTTTCTCATCTTGGGCTGGCTTTAGCTCTGAGATTGTTCCCTTTGGACTTCCCCCTTCTTGCTCATTCCCAGGGCAGCCAGGCCAGCCAGGATGAAATTGCAGCCTCTGCATATCAAGCTGTCATGCTGGACCAGAAGTACAACGATGAGCCAGTGCAGATCCGGGTCACGATGGGCAAGGAGCCGCCTCACCTCATGTCTATCTTCAAGGGGCGCATGGTGGTTTATCAGGTGCAGCTGCTGCACTGAGAGATGGCATCTGGGAGATGGGGAAGGGTTGTATGGTGGGCATGAGGCTGGGACCAAGCCTGTCCCTCATAGGAGAGAGGTCCCTTGTCATGTATAACAGAGTCCAGCATGTTTGCTGTAGGGTTATAGGGAAGAAACCCTCAATGTGTACAAATGCTATTTACTCTCCTTGATCTCTGCTCCATGAAAAAGGAGGGTTTGGGAGGAGCTAGCTTTGCTGTACCTTCCCAGTGAAATGAACCAGACATCTCGTGCAGCTGTTCAAAGCAATGATCTCTTTGTGGCAAACCCAAGCACACAGTGTTTTACAACTCAGGAAGTGAAGCGGAAACAGGACAGGCGATCACTTGTTGGGAAGGGGATGGTCATATGGCTCTGCCTAAGTAGTCACTTCCTGGCTTGGAGCACTGTGCAGTTAAAGGCCAGCGAAGATGGAAATTGAGTTCAATGGGAGGCAGGGAGCAGGCAGAGGACTCGTGGTGGAAAGGAATTCAGAGGACCTCTAGACATTTGGGGCAGGCGGAAACTAGCTCTCTGGAGGTAAAATGGGGGCTTACAGGGTAGGGGCACAGCTTTCCTGAGGGTTTAGAGAAGGAAAGAGAAAGAGAACACAAAGATAGTTGGTGTCTTCATTTAGAATTGTATGGGCCTTTAAGGGCCAGCAGAGTCCCTGGACTTCACAGTGAAGCAGTGGAAAGCCACTGAAAACCTTGAGCAGCAGAGAGCCAAGATCCAAGCTGTCTTTGGGCCGGCGCTTTAGCCCTTTCCCCCTTCTGGATGTTCTTCACATCACTATGTCCCCTTCATGCTTGTCCCTGTCTTCCCGCCTTCCCCTTATGCCCACAGGGAGGCACCTCCCGAAAGAACAACTTGGAGCCCGTGCCCTCTACCAGGCTGTTTCAGGTCCGAGGGACCAGTACTGATAACACCAAGGCTTTTGAGGTGACAGCCCGGGCCTCGTCCCTCAACTCCAATGATGTCTTCATACTCAAGACTCCGTCCTGCTGCTACCTGTGGTGTGGGAAGGTGTGCGAGGGGCCACAGGCCTCCCATCTCCAGTGGGTCCTAAGAACCTCTCAATCACAGAACGGATCAGGGCAAAGATAGGAGACTTCTGGGTCATCAGGTCCCACACACAGGTCCATTGTGGTAGCCTAAGAGTCTCCCTTGCAGAGCTCTGGTCTCTCTGTGCCTCTCTGATTCTCTCAGACTGCGTTAGAATCAGCCTGTCCTGTTCCTTTCACAGGAGGTATCCATCAGCAGGTACTCCCCTGTCTCGACTTTCTCCTTACCTTGTGTCTCCTGTCCCTTTTTTTTACTCTGGTGGGGGGGTCATTCTCCTTATCATCTCTGCTAGTCTTTAGACTGCTAAAAATAGAAGAAAGTAAGAACTGTCCCTCATGGTGTGCCTGGAGTCCTGATCTGGAAGGACCCTCTCAGATCCAGGAGGTCCAGCTGAATGTAGCCAAAGGGTGAGGGGGTGGGTGGTACCAATGATGCTCTTCCTAGCATGACTGACCTCCTTCATTTCCCAGGGCTGCAGTGGGGACGAGCGGGAGATGGCCAAGATGGTTGCTGATATCATCTCTCGGACAGAGAAACAAGTGGTGGTAGAGGGGCAGGAACCAGCCAACTTCTGGATGGCTCTGGGAGGGAAGGCACCCTATGCCAACACCAAGAGGTACTGTCCCAGCATCTCCTTCCCTGCCCCCACACCCCTGTTCTGTGTGAGAGACCTTCTGAGTCTTCAGAGCTTGTGTTTCTCAAGTCTCTGCCCCACACTCCTTTTGCCCATCCTACAGGCTGCAGGAGGAAAACCAAGTCATCACTCCTCGGCTCTTTGAGTGCTCCAACCAAACTGGGCGCTTTCTGGCCACAGAGATCTTTGACTTCAATCAGGATGACCTGGAGGAGGAGGATGTGTTCCTATTGGATGTCTGGGACCAGGTAGGACAGGAGGTCTGGAGACTACCCTTCCCCACCTTGGTTCATACCATTAAGAGATCCCAGTAGCTTTAGGATAGGGAAATGCCAAGGGCTTGGAGGGGCATGGGGCATTCTTCTTCTGTGTGAAGGAGGAAGGAGAAATAGAGGGACATCCCACAGCTTATTTCCCACAGAAGCAGGAACATTGCCAGGCATCCTGTGCTCTGTGGCAGAGGAGTGCCACATGTTCACTAGCTGTCTAAGGAGCAGCATGTGGCCATCCTCATTTCCCACATGTAAAGTCAAGGTCAAAGCAGGCTTTGCTCAAGGTCATTAGCTGAGCAGCAATGGGTCTTCCTAGCTGGGCATTAGAGATGAGCCAAGGCAGAGCCGGAAGGCATGGCGACTGCCCAAGCTGATCACCACGCAGGAAAGGACTGAGGGGCTGTGGGGCTCTCCACAGGTCTTCTTCTGGATAGGGAAACATGCCAATGAGGAAGAGAAGAAGGCTGCGGCTACAACGGTACAAGAATACCTCAAGACCCACCCCGGAAACCGAGACCCTGAGACCCCTATCATCGTGGTGAAGCAGGGACACGAGCCCCCCACCTTCACAGGCTGGTTCCTGGCTTGGGATCCCTTCAAGTGGAGTGTGAGTAGCTCGTCCAGCCAGCCCTCAAGACTCAGCACCCCTTCCCTCCAGGTAGCTTCATGGCACAACCCAAAGGGAGGCCCTGGTCCAGATGTCACCAGCCTTTTTTTTTTCCCCTCCTTGGGATTTTGTAAAATGGTTTTAGGTGCTTAAAATACAAACTAAGGCCACTAAAGCTCCCTGGGGAGGGAGAGGGAAGGAAATTAAAAAAAAAAAAAAGTGGCCAGGCATGATGGTATTAGCTTTTGGGGAGGTAGAGGCAGGAGAAGCAGAAGTTTAAGACAATCCTTGGCTACAAAGCAAGTTAGGGGGCAGCCTGGGCTAGCTGAAACCCTGTCTTTGTTGTTGTTTTTTTTTGACACAGGTTTCTCTGTGTAGCTCTGGCTGTCCTGGAACTCACTTTGTAGATTAGGATGGCCTCCAACTTACCTCTGCCTCCAGAGTGCTAGGATTAAAGGTGCATACCACCACCCCTGGAATAAGACTCTGGTTTTTTTGGTTTGGTTTTGTTTTGTTTTGTTTTGAGATGGGGTTTCTCTATATAGCCCCGGCTGTCCTGGAACTCACTCTGTAGACCAGGCTGGCCTCGAACTCAGAAATTCGACTGCCTCTGCCTCCCAAGTGCTGGGATCAAAGGCATGCACCACCATGCCCGGCTTAAGACTCTGTTTTAATAACAACCCACCAATAAAACAAAATATACCTAAGGTTTACAGGCACAGTGGATGAGGCATGCCTATGTTCTTAGAACTTGAAAACAGAGGTAGAAGGTTTTCAAGTTCGAGGCCAGCCTGAACCACATAACATTAAAAACAAACCAATCAAGCAACAAACCAACGAAACATGAAGAGGTGTAGCCTAGTGGCACAGCGCTTGCTGAGCATGAGCAAAGCCCTGGCGCCTCTTCCCCTCACACACAGAGGCGAGGGGTGATTCCAGTGACGTCTTTGTGCTATGCAAAGCTGTAGGAAATTGATCGGAATGAAAATTCAAGACTCGGTTCTTTACTGTGCGCAGTTGTGCTCAGTAGCCACAGGTGTTATCTGCTACAGCATGTGCATGTGAGAACTGTGTTGAGGGCAGTCCTTCCTTAGGGACTTCTTTAAGGCTACCCTGGAGAGTTCTCAGTACCAGCACACTGCCGCTCTAAAGGACAGACAAACTCTCCCTGGCTCTAAACCCTAAGCAAAGTGGGTCATCCATATGCTCCTTATTGGGGGACAGTGCATCAGGCCTCCGGGGCACTCGTCTCCCTGCCTCCCGCTCCCTGCCCCAGGCTTGTGGCTCTGGATGTTTGAAATTGGCAGAGCAGATGAGTTTAGGGCAGAGAACTTAATTTCCTCAAATCTGGGGCTCCCCGTCCCCTTTTCTTTACTCTTGACTCTTATTGATAGACTGTCTTCAGGATGGATTAAGCAAATCTTCCTCCACCCCTCACCCTGCTCTATGTGTGTGTGTGTGTGGTATGTGTGCCTGTCACATGTGCATGTGTGTATGCATGCACGGGGAGGCTCAAGGTTCATATCCCGGTGTCTGTTTTGATCATTCTCGATTTTGACTCCTGAGAGAGGGTTTCCCCTCCAAACCCAGTGCTCCTAGGTTCATATAGTCTAGCTAGTCAGCTTGCCCCTGGGATGGGGGTCCCCTGTTTCCACTTCCTAAGAGGCTAAGAGGCTGTGATTACACACAGGCAAGCTGCTATACCTACTGGGCTTTCTGTGAGAGCTGGGGATCTGAACCCCTGTCCTCATGCGTGAGAGGCAAGCACCCCTTATCCACCGAGCCTCACAGTCATTCCAGTGCTTAGCAGTCCAGATGTGTGCCTCCCCATCACCTCAAGCCTCTGCTTCCTTCTCTACCTCATTCATCCCTTAAGGAAGCACAATTTACGCAGGGAGTTCCGATGTGTCACTCTGGGTGTTAAGCTCTGGGGCTGTGTATAGAGGAGGCTCCTAAAACTATCTCTCCCTTCCCTGTCCTCTGCTTGGGCTCCCCTTAAGTGTACTCAATCCCCCAAGTTCCCCAGAATCCATTCAGGTAGGCAGTATGTCAATAATGCCCATGGCTATTTGCACAGGCCTCACAACGGGTCAGGGAAGCACATATTCATCTCTATTGCCCTACCCAGCTAAGCAGGGACAGCCTTTTCCTGATGTGAGCTGCTTTGGCCTTTCACTCTCCAACTGATCTCCATCATCATTAGGACCACCTTGCTCACCTGCTTACCCTGAGCTGCCCTCTGCCCACTTCCCCACTGGTCCCAGATCAACTCTTTTCTACTCTTGAAAGAACACAGCCATTTATCTCCTCTGCTGAGATGGGGTCTGATCTGTTATGTACTTTATTTGCAGAACACCAAGTCCTATGATGACCTTAAGGCAGAGCTGGGAAACTCTGGGGACTGGAGCCAGATTGCTGATGTAAGTACAGTGGCATGGCTGGCTCTGAATGGCCTGAAGGTGGTCCTACCTGTGGGAGCAGACATGTTAGAAGACATCTGCATCTTATACCCCACCCCAATCTCCTCCCTTTTCTTGTGGAAGTCCTTGCTGTGTAGCATACAATGCCATTTCTTTTTTTTTTTTTTTAATTTCTCAAGACAGCGTTTCTCTGTGTAGCCCTAGCTGTCCTGGAACTCACTCTGTAGACCAGGCTGGCCTCAAACTCAGAAATCCGCCTGCCTCTGCCTCCCGAGTGCTGGGATTAAAGGCATGTGCCACCACTGCCTGGCTGACTCCATTTCATAGTGAAACAGATTCCCCATGTTTAGCACCCATGAGGCAGCATATTAAAATGCAGATTTTTTTTTCTTGGCATAGTGATGTGTGATTATAATTGCAGAACTGAGGAGGCAGAGGCAGGAGGACTAGGTAGAAACACCGAGACTCAAAACAAACAAACAAACAAACAAACAAACAAACAAACCAAAACTAGAAACAAAGTTAGCAGATGTCAAGGCTCCATTCGAGTTGGCTCTCAGGAGCATGCGTGGTTTTGTTTTTTCATTGTGTGTGCTCTCTCGTGTGTGGAGGTCAGAGGCTGACGTGGAATGTCTTCCCTGATTGGGCAGGGTATTTTGCAAATCCAGAGCTTTCCATTTCTGCTGGTCTAGTGGCTGGCCTGCCTCTGGGATCCCTGTCTTTGCTTCCGGAGTGTGCTATTACAGGTGGACTCAGCATGGTTTTTGTGTGACAGGGATCTAAACTTCAGGCCTACTGCTCACACAGCAAGTATCTATCCTTTGAGCTCTTTCCTCAGTTCCAGGTTCTGCTTTAAATGAAAGGCTTAGGTGGCCTGATGAACTTAAGCCATGGCTTGCCCTGGGGGAAATGGTGCTGTCTCTAAGCACAGCCATTGTGAGAGTAGTTCTCCAGGCAGAATGATTGTGACTACTTCAGTCTCTCTGCTACTTATTAGAGATATGTTTAGCATGTAGGCTTGGGATATGAGGCTGTGAACTCAAAACTGTCCTTTGCGGTCGTCACAGGCCCACAGAAGAAACAAGACAGTGCAGTGTTTAAAAAGAAAAGCTAGTTTGAGACCAAGTGATGAATATATAGATGACAGTTTTCCAACAGCTATGAGAGAAAGGGTCACAGATGTCCAAGATAAATTAGATGTCACATTTCAGGGGAAGCCATGGCGACATTAGTCATTGATTAAACAGTCATCTTTGGGCTGGAGAGATGGCTCAGCGGTAAGAGCACTGACTGTTCTTCTGAAGATCCTGAGTTCAAATCCCAGCAACCACATGGTGGTTCACAACCATCCACAATGAGATCTGGTGCCCTCTTCTGGTGTGTCTGAAAACAGCTATAGTGTACTTACATATAATAAATCTTTAAAAAAACCAAAAAACCAAAAACAGTCATCTTTTCCCAACTGACTTAGGCCAGATGCAGGCCACTAGGCTATTATATTAGCTTTTGGGTCCAACCCAGATGGTGTTCGTTTTACTGTTTGTTCTACTGTGTGTGTGTGTGTGTGTGTGTGTGTGTGTGTGTGTGTGTGTGTACAAGAGGGGAAGGGGAGAACCAGAAGGGGGCCTCCTGAAGAAGGTACCCTAGATCACAGCACACAGCAGCACAGGATGTCGCCACACCTCATGGCTGCTGAAGTAACCCACGGTCGCCTTCTTTCCTAGGAGGTTATGAGCCCGAAAGTGGACGTTTTCACTGCCAATACCAGCCTCAGTTCTGGGCCCCTGCCCACCTTCCCCCTGGAGCAGCTGGTAAACAAGTCTGTAGAGGATCTCCCTGAGGGTGTGGACCCCAGCAGGAAGGAGGTGAGTCGGGACACCCAGTAGGACAAGGTCTGGTCCATGTTATTAGAAAACCTAATGACCTCAGACTGTGCCCTGCCCACAGAGGACTGAGTGCCGGGGAGTCCTTGGTGAACCAAACACCTTCATGGCGGTCCTATATCCCTGAAAGCAGGGCATAGAAGTCCAATCACACTGCTCATCGTGTGTGTTGTGGGAGTGTCAGGAGGAGCTGTATGAGTCAGAAATCGCTTTCTGAAGGTTTACAGGAACCCCAGTTAAGGGAGCAAAGTGAGTTTTTCCGTGGAGAAGGAGCAGTAAGGGCAAAAGCAAGAGGCTCAGTGAGTGAGCACAGGAGCTGGGACAGACACTGGGGAGCCTGGCTAGGCTGGGTGTGCCTTCAGGGACCTATTGTAGCTGAAGCAGTGGA
>LR753505.1:12136-131119 GCA_902729485.2 Mus minutoides | reverse complement strand
CTCCTTCTCTTCTCCCTTCTCCCTTCTCCCTTCTCCTTCTCCTTCTCCTTCTTCTCCCCGCTGTAGCTGACTTCAGACGCACCAGAGGAGGGCATCAGATCTCATTACGGGTGGTTGTAAGCCACCATGTGGTTGCTGGGATTTGAACTCCTCACCTTTGGAAGAGCAGTTGGGTGCTCTTACCCGCTGAGCCATCTCACCAGCCCCAGTAAATCTATTTTTAATTTGATTTGATTTGATGTGTATTGGTGTTTTGCCTACATTTATGTCTATGTAAGGGTGTCAGATCCCCTGGAACTGGAGTTACAGACAGTTGTGAACAGCCACATGACTGCTGGGAATCGAATCTGGGTCATCTGGAAGCGCAGCCAGTGCTCTTAACCATTGAGCTATCTTTCCAGTCCCTTGTTTTTGTTACTTTGAGACGGGGGTCTATCTATGCCCTGGAACTCATTATGTAGACCAGGCTGGCCTTGAAGTAAGAGAGATCTCCCACCTCTGCTTCTTCCTTCCTTCTCTCTCTCTCTCTTTCCCTTCCTTCCTTCCTTCTCTCTCTCTCTCTCTCCCTCCCTCCCTTCCTTCCTTCTTTCTTTCTTTTTGTGGTTTTCCGAGACAGGGTTTCTCTGTGTAGCCCTGGCTGTCCTGGAACTCACTCTGTAGACCAGGCTGGTCTCAAACTCAGAAATCTGCCTGCCTCTGCCTCCCAA
Source organism: Mus minutoides (assembly GCA_902729485.2). Lineage (NCBI taxonomy): Eukaryota > Metazoa > Chordata > Mammalia > Rodentia > Muridae > Mus > Mus minutoides. The sequence continues at coordinate 130,412 of LR753505.1, read as the reverse complement.
GTGCTGGGATTAAAGGCATGCGCCACCATTGCCCGGCTTCTTTTTCTTTTTTTGAGGCAGGGTCTCACGTAGCACAGGCTAGCTTCAAATTTGGAGGATGATTTGAACTTCCAGTCCTCTTGTCTTTGTTTCCCAAGTGCTGAGATGAGAGGCTTCTGCCAGGGCTCAGACTTCCTACTTCTAAAAGCTCTTTAGGCTACACAGTGAGGGTAAAGAGCAGCCAGGAGACCCATTAGGAGACTCATTGCTAGGATGGAGAAGAACGGGAGCCTAAAGTATGTGGTGGCTAGAGGAGAGGGCTCTGTAAGCTCAGGGGGACGTTGGTGGCATCTGTACATTACTGGATTAGGACTATGAAGGAGGGAAATTTGTGTCATTCCCAAGACAGAAACCCTGGACCAAACTAAGCTCAGTGTCTCTGTCATTTGAAGCAGTGGCTGTCACCCCTCCTAACTCTGAGACCCTTTCACACAGTTCCTTGTGTTATGGTGACCCCCAGCCATAAACTGATCTCCTTGCCACATCCTTGCTGATATGAATCATAATGTAAATATCTGATATGTGCCCCCCCCCCGACCCCCGTGAAAGGACCTGCTAGTCTGGTGTACACTGCAGTGAACAGTAAGAAACTCTGTTTCCAACAAGGCAGAAGGTTAAGGTCAACACCTATGGTTGTCCTCTGTCACATACACCTTCGCAGGTGTGTGCTTGTGCCATAAAACCTTATTTTGTGTACATAAAACCTTATTTTGGGGCCGGGTGTGGTGGCGCACGCCTTTAATCCCAGCACTCAGGAGGCAGAGGCAGGCGGATTTCTGAGTTCGAGGCCAGCCTGGTCTACAAAGTGAGTTCCAGGACAGCCAGGGCTATACAGAGAAACCCTGTCTTGAAAAACCAAAAAAACCCCCAAAAAACCAAAAACCTTATTTTGAGCTGGGCATGGTGGCTTAAACCTGTCATTCAAGTACTTAGGAGGCAGAGGCAGGAGGATCATCCCAAGGTTGAAGGCAAGCCCTTTCTGCCTTTTGCCTCAAAGGGCACCATTATGCACCGTCCTCTGGCTTCTCCCTGTGGGTCTAGAAAGCAAGGAGGCACTTATGTCCTTACTGTAGCTCTATGATGCTCAGTAGACACAGTCCCTTGTTTCACCCTGGTGTATAGAAAAGTTTCGACCAGTGGGGCATGATGACATGCACTCAGCACTTGGGAAGCTGAGGCAGGAGGATCATTTCTAGTTTGAGCCTAGCCCGAGCTATTTAATGAATTTGAGATCAGCTTGGGCTATATACAGATTCAAATCTGTATCTACCATCCCATTCTACAGTCAAGACAATCATTAACGAGGGCTGGAAAGATCGCTCAGTCTCTAAGTGCTTGCTGTGAACTCTGAGGCCCTGAGCTTCACCTCTAGTACCCTGTCAAATGCTATCCATGGGAGGGGGCTGGAGGGATGACTTATTAAATCACCAGAGAACCCAGGCTTGGCTCCCGGCACTCATATGGTGGTTGCCGACTGCCCCTAACCCCAGTTCTAGGGGATCTGATGCCTTATAGCTTAGGTGGCCCTGCATGAACGTGCCCACGCATACACGCAGGCAAATGCAGGCAAAACATACACAAGTACATCTAAGAAAAAGAAAAAAAAATCATGGAGATGTTGGTGCACACCTTTAATCCCAGCAGTCAGGAAGCAAAAGCAGGTGAACTGGTGAGTTGGAGGCCAGCTTGGTCTACAGAATGAGTTCCAGGACAGCCAGGGCTGAGAAACCCTGTCTTAAAAAAACAAATTAAAAACAAAGGCAGGCATGGTGACTCCTGCTTGTTATCCTAGCTCTGATGAGATGGACACAGGAGGGGACCCTGGAGCTTGCTGGCTGGCTGATTAGCTTACGTAACATCAGTGAGTTTCAGGCCAGGGAGAGACCATCTCAAAAACTAAGGTGGATGGCACACATGAATGCCAAAATAGTCCCCTTCCAAATCTAGAAAATTAGGCCCGGAGATGGGAAGTAACTTGCCTGAGGTTAATTAGCTAGTTGCACAGTTAGAATTAGGGAATTAGGGTAACAGCAGCAAGCAAGACTACTACTAGAAGAGCCATCATTGCGCTTAACCAATGAGTCATCTCTCCAGCCCGACTTTTTTTAAAATTATGGATATTATATGCATAATGTGAGAAAGCTTGAGTTTAGTGCCAAATGGAGAGAGGAAGATTTCAGACATTTTTGGCTCCCTCAAACTCTAAAGGTGAGCTATTATTAACAAGAGTGGAGTGACGGGTCTTGATGGCGGTGGCGGCAGCAGCAGGGTAATGGCAGTGCTGATCAATCAGCCTCTGGGAGGTAGCTGGCAGGCCTGCAGAGCCCAAGAGCAGGGCCATGAAAGATACAGGCTCAGAGGATGGACAGCCTCTGCCTTCTAGCTGGGGTCAGATTCCAGCAGTCTGGTCACAGCTGAGAGGTCAGCCTTCCTGGGCCCAGGGGATGGCAGTGGGGGTGAGGACAGGTGTGGGGACCATGGATCCACGTGCAGAGCTTAGTCCGTCATAGCAGCTTTAACTATGACAAACAGAGGGCTCCAGTAACAGACTTGGTACCCAGTTCCTACCCACTGATATCCTTATTTATGGCATTTCCAAACTGCCCTCCCAGGAGACTTGAGGAAAAAAGGCCCATGCCTGGGAGGCAAGTCTAATGACAGGGTAGGGAACTGAAATGTCATACCCATCTGAGCTTGAAACCCATATAACAGTGTTGGTTCAGAAGCTGCTCAATGTAGCCACTCTAGGAGCAGAGAAACGTCCCCTGGGCAACTCCATGTCAGAACAGCCTGACTTAAACTAGGCCCTGCACACAGTAGGAAGGTAGGTGCTGGAGCACTGAGCTCTCCTACCTATATCTTCCAAGTTCTGAGTTCTAGCAGTGTGCCACCAAGCCATTTTCCCCTGCCTTTTAAATCTTTTTATTATTTATTTTTATGTGTATGGGTGTTTTGCTTGAATATATGTGTACCATGTGCAGGAAATACTCCTGGAGGTCAGAAAAGCCAAAAAAAAAAAAAAAAAAAAAAACAAACAAAAAAACCCAAACCCAACAAAGAAAAATCAACAAAAAGAAACATCCCTGAGCTGTGTGGTGGTGTACACCTTTAATCTCAAGTACTCAGAAGGCAGAAGCAAATTCATCTCTAAGAGTTTAAGGCTAGCCTGGTCTACAAAATGAGTTCTGGGCAAGCCAAGGCTACACAATGATAGACTGTTTTAGAAACAGCTCCCATTTTGGGCTAAGACTATAGCTTGGGTTTGAACTGTGCAGCATAAAAACTGTGCCTGGAAGAACATGCCTGTGATCTTAGCAACTGGGAGGTAGTAACAGGAGGTTCAGGAGTTCAAGTCCCAGCCTGGGTCCCAAGACCACCTAAATTCCTACTTCCTAAGAGTAGGAGCCTGGAAATAACAGAAGTTCCTTAAACAAGTCAAGATCTGAGATTTGACTTCAAGACTAACGTGGCCTGCCTGACTACACGGACATTTATTCATGTCACACTTCTTCCCCCTCCCCCTCCCTGGCTCCTGATAGTGTTAGCTTTTGTTTCTCTTTTGTTTGATCATATGCCACATCTGTATGATTCATCTTGAGCAAATCCAGGGGAAGACTGTGACCTTTGGCCTCTGGTTCTCTCCTAGGAGCACCTGTCCACTGAAGACTTCACTAAGGCCTTGGGCATGACTCCAGCCGCCTTCTCTGCCCTGCCTCGGTGGAAGCAACAAAACATCAAGAAAGAAAAAGGACTGTTTTGAGAACTGAAGCTCTGGCTGTCCAGCAGCCCCTACCCTGCTTTCCAGGGCTTTGTGCAGCCAGTACTGGTTTTAGTCCTATGCCAGATGAAAATGCCCAATTGTACCTGTGAGCCACAGTGTGACAACTCCTTCTGTTTATAATAGTAATCTGCCCATTCCTTCAGACATATGCCACAGACCCATGGAGTCTTGTTGTAGTTTTCGTTCCTTAGATGAACAGTCAAGTACTCCAGGAGACATTAGCATCTGGGGGTTTCTCTGGCACCGTCACTCACTCAGGGGTTATCTCATCCTCCTCCATACTCAAAAGGAAGGGCTAAGGCCAAAGCTGGGCTTACAAGCTGTAATCCAGAGCCTTTGCAAAGCTCCACAGACTCCTCAAATGACAACACCAGGAACATGGGTTTGCTATGTGAAGTCCAGTCAGAAGCCAATAGAAGGTGATTTTCTCTTAAAACTGGTTATCCAGTATCCCCAGGAACATGTATGTCCCTTTAAACAAATAAGTCAAACTAATATGAAGTTAATAAAGGCTTTAATGTCTCTCACACACATACCAAAAAACAAACAAACAAACAAACAAACAAACCCCAAATCTGTATAATTTAAAAAGAAAACAAAACCAGGGAAAACCCTTAAAGGATAAGAGGAACAGTTCTGCTAAAACACAGATAAAGCGCCGTTCCACACAAACATTAATAATCAGAACCCAAGTCACTCTGAACACAAAGGAAAAAAGCCACCTCACAAATAACGTGGCCAAAGCTGCCAGCAAACCTGGGAGTGGCTCAACCAGCCAAGTGCAGGGACCTCACTGTCCCCTCCCAAGCATGAAGAACCTCTACCAAGAGGCCAGGGAGGGCAAGGAGGAAGTGTGAAGAGGAAGGAAGCAAGGGGACAGGTGCACACGCTACAATGGTCTCCCCTCTTGCCCTCTCTTATTCCGACTGACTAGTTCTTGATCTGGCTTGATACACCTGGATCTTGATTGACTGTCATCCAGCTTCCTCTCAGGCCTGAGGACTATCTCCTATCTGTAACTTTTAAGTCTACTGTCACTAAAATGTTTATTCATATGGGAACACCTATAATTAAAACCTCCAGACCTTAGACACACGGCACTCATGGAAAGTATAGTTTCCTAATCGTGTACAAATGAGAGACTGCTCAGATCTAGTAACTAAAGCAAGCCACCAAAGAGTCTACTGTGGCAACAGACAGAGTACCCCCGTTATAAAAATCCCACAGCCAATAAACTAGAGTTTTTCAATAAAATAGTTCTCCAGATGGTAAGACAATATAGACAGAGTTTTAAGTAATGCACTACAAGGGTGTTAGAGGGCAGAAACCTGTATTTGCAGGGAGATGTTACTATAAAGCAGGCAGAAGTGGACACTTTTATGCAACTTTCATGTGCTGGGCTAAGTTTCTGAAAGTGTCAGTATATGTACAAGGTCCACATGAACTTCGATCTAGTTAAGAGATCTGCATATGGGTCTACACCATACCACAGCAACTGAGGTGTGGAGGGAATAACTCAGTCACTATGCTGAGGTTTGAACTATTAGAGCTTTCCCCTAAGTTTTATACTTCATCTATAAAAAAAGTGAAGTCCAATATTTGCACCCAGAGTTAACTGATTTGTAAGCACTACACCCTAAAATGTACATACATCTACATTTGCTATGTCTGCTACTGCTGAGCTGTTTAGGTTAAACCTGATCATAGAAAGTAAGAAACCAATTTGGAATCAGAAAATAAACAATTCATGGATTTACTTATTCTTCCTGCTGGGACAAAGCTTATAAGTGTGTGAAAAACACATCTATCCCTATGAAACAAGAGTACTAGCCTCCCTACAGATCTAAATGATAGTCTTGGCTACTAAAATAAACAACATTCACATGCAGCTTTTTAACTCTGCATAACATGGGGGGTGGGGGTGGAAAATCAACTTTTTAGTTTATTCTCTCTTCCAGTTTTGGCTAAGATGAGAAGACTGCATAGAGTACTATAAAATTCCAGTTCAGTCATTTAAAGTAACATAACCATACATTTGGCATTTTACATAGGAAAGTTATTATGCTGACTGAAGGGAACCAACACCCTCTGTTCCTATCTGATAATTTGTCCCTTCTTAGCCCAACACGTTAACTGTTCTATCCCCCAATTCTTTGATCACAATTATTAAAAAAAAGAGAATATACTATTTACTCATAATTTTAAAATAGACACAGCCGCCTTAGAACAACCAGTACCCTATCAATACAGTCTAGGTGAGATTTCCATTTGGAGTCAAGCAGTCAAGTTAAAGGAAAGAAGGGAGCAGGGAGGCTAACTGGTCATCATATGGACCGGACATGAAATTCAAGTCCTAAATTTGCAAGGAGTAACCTATTTATAACTAACAAGTCCTGCCCAAGACCTCAAGAGTCAAAAGAAATCGGGTTCTGTGCCGAGCAGCCTTCTAAGTTAACAGGAACATAAGCAGGTATGAGAGCGGCCCAGATGCCCTGGAGGCAGTCCAGACTGAGGGCATCATGTCTGCTGTCCTCCATGCCACGATGCAGAGCCTTTTTTTTAAAATTAAATAAACTTCCTCATCATTTCAACTGCTCGAAGTTCTCCAGTGCAGAGACAAGAGAGCTCACTAAAGCACACCGTCATCACCCCGCCTGCTCAAGACAGCCAGTCACACAAGGAGGTTCCTGCTCGAGGTGAACAACACAATTTAAAGTTAGCTTTAAAAACAAATGTTTTCTGTGTTGTAAACTGCTGCGTACCCTACCCAGGCCACTTTGGAGCATTCACTATAATAATGTGTGCTGGTAGATGGTAGGAGTCAGAGTTTATCAGTAGTCAAAGCACCGAGGCACATGTCAGCGATTCAGAGCTTTAGAAGAGGTGATTAGTGAGAATACAGCCAGGTTCCGAGAGTCAGGCTGGAGCTCTCTGAACACGCTCTTCCAGAAAAGATGCTGCATCTTCAGTGATGGGTTTTAACATCTTCTGAAAATCTAATATGGTTTCATACCTAACTGAGAACTCACAGCAACCCTCCCATTAATAATAGAAATAAGAAAAAACAGGGAATAAAACGAATGCAGACTTCATTTTGCTAAGGTCTGTGCAATCCCAATGACACATGAGCTGACAAGTCCCTCAGGCTCATTCCATGGTTTCATTAGCTGCTTACCCAGGCAGGTCATGTGGGCAGAGTGACTCATGCAGTACTTGCCACTGCACTGAGACTTGGTCTTACTTGGAGCACTAACAAGTAAGATGTGTACTAGGCACCTTTGATTGATAGCTCCTGGAATCCCCTCCCATTACTTATTTCACCCTTGCAACACAGTGTTTAGCTTTTAGCTTTAGTGGCCCAGAATCTGCACTGTAAAAAGTGGCATGCCCCTGGCTTTCTCTGCCTGCAGGACAGAGACTAGTGTTCTCCCCTGCCCTAAGCATCCCAGACAGAGTCCCAGTTGAAGCTGTCTTTGAACCTTTTATAATTGAGGATGTAATCCATTGGGTCATGCCTGTTCCATGGGAAAATGATACAGAAGAAAATATAAGCTTCTAGCTTTACCATCTGCACACCACAGAAGAGGACGATGAACACACCGTGTGGAGGCATCTGAGAGAAAATGCCAAGGGCGTGAGAAACAGCAAGTGTGGGGCTGTAATACTCGGGAGCACCAACAATCCACTGTTTGGAAACTGCATGTAAACAGCAGGAGAGTCATAAAATCAAAAGAAAAATAAAACTCAAATCAGGCTACAGAAATGCTCTTGCAAGGAAAATAAACTGTTTTTAGTGTAACTAGCTTCCCAGCGAGCTTTACTTACAACAAACATAAAACGTTGGACTTGAGTGAAGCCACTCAAAAGAAAACAAAACAAAAACAACAACAAAAAAAAACCCAAACCCAAAAAGCCCAAAAGTTAAAAGCCAACCGCTATGTGCATCCCCACACTGCCTCAGATGAATGCGCTTGGACACTTTGGACAAACAGCTGCAGCATTCACTTGTACTACTTCGGTGGTTCATCCTAGCTCTTTAAGGCGCCATTCATTCAGTATATGTGTGTGGGTATGTACATATATATTTACAGTATGTATTCATTCCTAAGACAAAAGGAAGCGGCACTCTTGTAGAAGAAAAAGAGGATAATCAGCTATAGATGAGACCAAGGTTTCCATAAAACAGCATGGAGCGTTGCACATGACTGAAGTTTCTTTTGGTTTGGCCCTGAGCTGCTGGTGCTCCTGCATCAAATAGAGTTCCCAATTCTCCTCAGGCAGAGGACGTTAAGGAGGGTGACAGTGGCAGCTTGTGCTGCCGCCCACGAGGTTCTCCTCACGAGGCCTGACGGGCAGCTCTCCCCACCTCCATGCTGAGCGCCTGAGAGGTTTTTTCTGTCTCCAGCAACTCATCAAAGATCTCCCTTAAAAAACAAACCACAAAAATCAGAATCCAATGAGAAGAGGGAACTACAGATGAAGAAAAACACAAACCAAAGCAAACAGGACATGGCTACTGATAAAACTTGCACAGTCCTGCTGGCACTCACATTCTAAGTCAGCAGTTCACTTGCCTGAGCATCTAACCCTGGAAACTGATTCTGAGAATGAGGAAGTGCCAGCCTGTAGCTGTAGTCACATGATCAGACCTCACCCACAGAACTGAAAACAAGCTTATGATAAGATATGTCCTACCACAGAACAACCACTCTAAGTATAATTCCCAGATATTCTTATGCAATGATAATGTGAGCAGAGAAAACATTCGGGAGTTCTGAGGAACCATTAGGAGATAAACTAACAAAGCAAAGACAGGAAACTCTAAAGCCATCAGTTACAGAGTGCCAGGAGCAGAGTGCGAGGGGCTCCAGGCTGTTCCTGCTGTCTACTGGGGTTCTTACTTGTGCATATAGAAGAAGATATAGCCGCTGCGATCTCGATCACTCTGCACGGCAGCCTCTTGGATTTTAGAGACCTCCAGGTCATTGTAAGTGAACCATGCCTGTTTTTTAATGTCATACACATCACTAATGTAGTGACCTGAAACACATAAAATCAGAAAATTACGGTTTTTCAAAATAGATCTTTTCCTCAGTTACCAATAGTTTGAGAAAGAGAAACAAATCTTGACTTCATTATTATCAGCTTCAGCAATATTTCTTTTTAAAAAATACAGAGAATTAAAAGTATAGGTTTTGGAGCTGGGCGTGGTGACGCACGCCTTTAATCCCAGCACTCGGGAGGCAGAGGCAGGCGAATTTCTGAGTTCGAGGCCAGCCTGGTCTACAAAGTGAGTTCCAGGACAGCCAGGGCTATACAGAGAAACCCTGTCTCGAAAAACAAAAAAAACAAAAAAAAACAAAAAAATAAAAGTATAGGTTTTGGGGCTGGTAAGATGGCTCAGCGGTTAAGAGAACCAACTGCTCTTCCAAAGGTCCTGAGTTCAAATCCCAGAAACCACATGGTGGCTCACAACCATCCATAACAAAAATCTGATGCCCTCTTCTGGAGTGTCTGAAGACAGCTACAGTGTACACACATATAATAAATAAATAAATCTTAAAAAAAAAAAAAGTATAGGTTTTGTGTCTACTCTGCGACCGAGTTATATTTCGGCTCTTGGCCATTTAGACAGAGTGTCTTTAGGAAGTTTGGTCTTGGTTAACCTTGCACTCACTTATGAGGTTCACAAGGTCTTGAGGTTCTTTTTTTTTTCTTTTTCTTTTTTAGCCATGCTGCTTCTCAGTTGTTTCATGCATAACAGAAATGCACTAAACCCAGAGAGCCAGCTGCTGCTGCTTCTTCTCCTCCTCCTCCTCTTCTTCTTTTTTTTTTTGGGGGGGGGTTTCAAGACAGGGTTTCTCTGTGTAGCCCTGGCTGTCCTGGAACTCACTCTGTAGACCAGGCTGGCCTCGAACTCAGAAATCCACCTGCCTCTGCCTCCCAAGTGCTGGAATTAAAGGCGTGTGCCACCATGCCTGGCTGAGAGCCAGCTTCTTAATTTAGTTTTTGCATGTGAGCATACATGTGTCTTCCTCAATCACTTCTCTCTTTATTTACTGTGGCTGGGTGTCTTATTAAACTCAGAGCTTGCTAGTTTCACTTACATAGCTAGCTAGCTAGCTAGCTTACCCTGGGGAATCCCTTCTGTCTGCCTAATGTGAGGCTAGGATTCCAGACAGGTCACTGGATTTTTATGTGGATGCTGAAATACAAATTCTAGTCCTTGTGCTTGGAAGGCAAATACTTTATCCACTGAATCATTTCCCCAAGTTTATAATTTTTTAAAAAATAATTTGCTTAGGAGAATATTTATCATCATTTATGAAAAGAAGAACCAAAATAGTCACAACCAACTTGCACAGTGTTTAAGAGAGTACTTTAAGCTGGGCAGTGGTCCTGCACACTTTTAATCCCAGCACTCGGGAGGTGGAGGCAGGCGAATTTCTGAGTTTGAGGCCAGCCTGGTCTACAGAGTGAGTTCCAGGACAGCCAGGGCTACATAGAGAAACCTTGTCTTGGAAAACAAAAACAAAAACAAAAACAAAAACAAAAAAAGAATACTTTAATGTTTTTCTTATCTTTTTATAGATGAGGTTTCTTCAGACAGGTCCAGAACTCCTGATCTTCCTGCCTCCACTCTATGAATGCTGGGAGAGATGTGTATCCCACTCTCAAATTTATACAGTGGTGGACATGAAACCTAGGGCTTCCTGCATACTAGTAGGCAAGCACTTTATCAATCCCATCCTTAGTCTCACAAGTTTTCCTTACAGTAGTCAACCTACACCTAACAAAGACATGCAAATAATAACACGTGGGGCAAAGGGTGGCTGCTTTGTTAACAAATGGGGAAGTCAGGACTGACATCCATTTACCTGAGGAAGAAGTGCTCCCAATGTGACTGACAACGCTGATGAGCCGATAGGAATGAGGAAGAGTTCCTGTCTAAAAACAAAAGTGGACATAACTCTTCATTTGAATAAAAGTAAAATACTGATTTTAAGTTAATCAAAGGTGATATAATCTTGAGTGCATAGTATAGTAAAAGTAAGTAAAAAACTTCAGTAGTTACACTGTTTATAAACCTCAGCATAAGACCCCTATCTCTAAAAATTATCCTAAGAAAAAAATTAAAAGAAAGGAATATACTTGGGACTGGAAAAATGGTTCAGCAGTCATGTATGTAAGTACAGAGCATCCTGTACTTACACAGCACCTGAGTTTAGTTCCCAGCACCCACATAGGCACCACACCTGTCTATAAAACTCTGGCTTCAGGGGAGCTGAGGCCCTCTTCTGGCCTTGGCAGAGTGCATACATGTGTACATGCACACACAAAATCTTTAAAAACAGTATACTTTATGTATATTAAATTACTCACTGCAACATAATAATGATGTTAGCATATATGTAATAAGTTGACTTATTAGTGGTAGATCAATTATGTTATTCAAATTTATAGGAAAATTATTCCCATTAGCAACATATTAGTTTATTTTTCAAATCTACATGAATGTATATTATAACTACAACCCTTCAGAAAGTTATGCTCAGTTATGTACTTCCTGTACAGCAGAATGAAAAGTTGCTGTGTTACTGCAATAATTATGGATAGATTTCTACATTTTAAATACTATATTAAAATATTGTCAATAAAATAAAAAAATTAAAAGTGAAATTCATACACTATAGGATATTAAATAAAGTCAAACCTGAAAAAGGAATACAGCTATTAGGAAATAAAAATCTACTAGTGCCCGGCAGTGGTAGCACAAGCTTTAATCCTAGCACTTGGAAGACAGAGACAGGCAGATCTCTGAGTTCAAGGCCAGCCTGCTTGGTCTACAGAGCAAGCTGCAGGACAGGCATGGTTATACAGAGAAACCCTGTCTTGAAAAAAACAAATAAAAAGCATTAGCAATTCATAAATTTTGATGAATTATTTTACTTTGGGAAGTTTATCTTAAGTAGGAAATTCAAAATGTGGAGAACACTATAATCACACACAGTTGCTGAACACACCATTTATTATAATAAAAAATGGAAGTTGTATGGGGAAGCATGTTTGTAACACCAGTACTCAGCAGAACAATCTGAATTTTAGTCCTCCTTGGACTATATTATATAGCAAAAACCAAAAAGAAAAACCACCACCACCACCATCAAAATTAACTTAAATGTTCAGTGTTAGTTAAAAATTACCTAAGTAGTATGTTCATTTAAAGGTCTACAGACATTAGAATAAAGTGCTCAGGCTGGAGTTGAGGCTCAGTTAGTGATTGTTTATCTGGCTACATGAAGCCCTGTGTTAGCATGGCACTCTATAGACAGAGCATGGTGACGCCGTCTGCAGTGCTGATGCTCAGGAGGTTAGGATCAGAAGGTGACTGTTGGCACATAGTTGGCTCTTTGTTAGTCTGACTACAGGAGATTTCATTTAAAAAAAGAAACAAGGGGCTGGAGAGATGGCTCAATGGTTGGTTAAGAACACTGGCTGCTCTTCCAGAGGACCTGGGTTTAATTCCTAGCAACCACATGGTGGCTCACAACCATCTGTAATGGAATCTGATGCCCTCTTTTGGCATATATGCTCCATATACAGATAGAGCACTTATATACATACAATAAACAAAAAAAACAAATAAAAAAATAAAATAAAGTTAAAAAAATGGAACAAAAGAACTTGTAAATAATCTTTTTTCCCCCCTTTGGACATAGGATCCATGATGGTCTTGACCTCTTTTTGGTGGATCTTCGTGCTTCAGCCTCCCCAGTGCTGAGATTACAGACATGAGACACTAAGTCAAGTGAATAGTATTTAACCAGCAGCATAAAAACATTGCCTAGGTTATAACATTTTAAAGCACATATGAAGGTGGGAATGACAAAATAATATATTAATAGTTGCTAATAATAGTTGTGTGCTAAAAGAGTGCAATCCCAAGTAATCAGTATTTTTGGGAAAAAGCAATTATTTGCAAAAAGAGAAGGATGCTGGACATGGTAGCATACACTTTTAATCCCAGCACTTGGGAGGCAGAGCCAGGTTGATCTTTGTGTGTTTGAAGTCGAGTTCCAGAATAGTTAGGGCTACAAAGAGAGACCTTGTCTCAAAACAAAAACAAAAAACAAACAACAACCAAAAAAAAAAAAAAAAAAAAAAAGGGGAGGGTATACCAATATGTTTACTATTACAGAATTAACTGAATGAGTAGTATTCACTAAATATAAAGATACATTAGTAGTGACTTGGAAAAATTGAAGGTAATGTAATATATTTATGTCTTCATTTATATGGATATACATGTTCTTATCTAAGAAAAACATCAAACAGGATGTATTTCTGTTTTGTTTGAAAGAAATAAAAAGCAAAAGAGAAGAGAAGAGAAGATGGAGATGCCCTGAGAGCAGCGGAGAGGCAGAAGCTGTGCTGTACGGAAGGAGGGTCTCTAAAGAGAAGGAGCAGAAGGAACACAGGCAGTGTCACCAGCCATACCTCAGCATTTCTTTTCAGCTCCTCGGCTTCAGCTTCTGTGTACTCCATATCAAAAACATCCTCATTTCCAGAGTCCTCATCTGAGCCCAGGGAATCCAGAAAAGAGTTGTTAAACTCTGAAGAACAGAAAGATGGGTCTTGTAAAAGGTCTTAGAACAGACATAAGATGACTGGGAAGATTACACAGCTCGAGACAGGCTAGACTTGAGGGTGTCCACCTGCAATCCTAACACCAGGCAGAAGGAAGGCTGAAGATAGCGAGTTTGAGAGTACTCTAGACTATAAAACAAGACCATGTCTCAACCAAACCAAACCAACCCAACTCCCCCCCCACCAAAAAAAAAGAAGGAAAAAAAAAAACCCAAAAACCAAAACAAACAAAACAACTGAAACAAACCAAAAACCTAGCTTCAACTTTTCATCTCATCATTCTAAGAAAACATAAAATATTCTATTAACATGGTTCCAATTCACTCAGGCACCCTAGGAAGTAACTACAGACACAAGAATCTATGAAAGAAACGGATGATAAACCTTCTTAGATTAGAGTTACATGTGACTGTGAATTGCCATGAAGGTGCTGGCAATGGAACCTGGATTCCTCTGGCAGAGCAGCCAGTGTTCTTAAGCACTGAGCCATCTCTCCAACCCTTCTACCTGAATTTTTTTTTTTGTTGTTGTTGTTGGTTTTTTTTGTTTTTGAGACAGGGCTTCTCTGTATAGCCCTGGCTGTCCTGGAACTCACTTTGTAGAGCAGGCTGGCCTCAAACTCAGAAATCTGCTTGCCTCTGCCTCCCGAGTGCTGCGATTAAAGGCGTGCGCCACCACACCCGGCTCTACCTGGATTTTTAAAGAGGTTTCTCACTAGGATGGGTTTCTAGGAAACTGCTCTCACCTCCCCGGCACTCTGATTCCAATTATGTCTTCATCTATCTTACTAGAAGCAGCTGGGGGTGGGGGTCGGGGTCGGGGTGGGTGGGGGAAGAGTCATCAACAGTTTTACCCAGTTGTGAACCCACATGAGCTACAGTAACAACTGGCATGGCAAGATATGCCCATGGGTGCAACAGTGGAACAAAATGCTATGGCTGTATCCAGCTTCTTTTTAACTGGATGTAAGGGGGCTGGTGAGATGGCTGAGCGGGTAAGAGCACCTGACTGCTCTTCCGAAGGTGATAAGTTCAAATCCCAGCACCCACATGGTGGCTTACAACCATCCGTAACGAGATCTGGCGCCCTCTTCTGGAGTGTCTGAAGACAGCTACAATGTATTTACATATAATAAATAAAATAAATCTTTAACTGGATGTAAGGCCTACTTCACAGGAGGAAACTTATACTAAGTACTATAAATCTAAGAAACAATGGCTAGGGAGCTTATAGACCCAAGGGATAAATCTACTATTGTTATTTTGCTAAATGGACAAAGTATTAAACTGTCCTCTGAAATTAGTACAGCTATCAGTCCTCATTAGAGAAGTTTCTATGTGCAGTGGACACAAAGGATCTATGGAGAGTTCAGCCACAAATAGGACATGTATTGCACACCACCTGCTCCTAAGGCTCAGGGACCACAACAGAAGAAGGGACGCAAAGACTAAGAAGCAGAGGTCAGGAGGGCTGGAGGGAAACAGTATCCCTGGACATGTCATGCTGCTCGACTTATAAACTCACAGTAGCTAGGATTGCTTGTCCAAGATCAAGCCAGTCAACATTACTGTGTGGAGTGGTGGTGGTTTGAACGAGCACATGGAAACTGTAGGCTCAGATGTTTAAATACTTGGTCCTAGTTGTTGGAACTATTACTTTGGGAAGGATTAGGTAAGGCCTTGTTGGAAGAGGTGAGTCATTAGAGGTGCCATTTGAAGTGTGTTGCTTGCTCTCTGCCTCATGGTTGTGGATTAAGATGTGAGCTCTCGAAACTCTTCCTTATGCCACGCCTTTGCTCCACCATCATGGATTCTAACACTCTGAAACCTTAAGTCAAATAAAATGTTTTCTTTTGTAAGTTGCTTTGGTGATGGCATTTTATCATAAGCACAGAAAACTAATTATGACAAGGGTCAGGGGCCGCAGCACCACCACTAACTGAGGATCTGTGAATAGTTTATGGCTTCTTAGGGAGGGAGTCAGTTTTCTTTTTTTTCTTTCTTTCTCCCCCCAACCCCCAGACGGGGTTTCTCTGTGTAGCCCTGGCTGTCCTGGAACTCACTCTGTAGACCAGGCTGACCTTGAACTCAGAAATCCGCCTGCCTCTGCCTCCCAAGTGCTGGGGCGAGTCAGTTTTCTTTAGGAGTATGGCCTCAGGTATGTTTATCACATTCTAGGGGATGACCTCACACCCAGGAATAGATGGGTGGTAAAATTTGGACTCGATTGGCTATATAGAAAAGCATGCAATTGGTGGGGGCTGTGTAGACATGGGGGTAGATATGAGAGGAGTAAGGAGAGAGGTGGAACATGAATATGACTGAAACATTATATGCATGTATGAAATTCTCAAGAATTACTAAGAATATTATAGTAAATGAAACAAGTATATATGAGTACACCTGGCTTTTTAAGTGGGTTCTGGGAATTAGACTCATGTCCTCGTACTTGTATAGCAAGCTCTGTTGGACTTTTCTTTGAAATACATTGCCATAATAATGGTATTTTGGGGCTGGAGAGATGGTTCAGTTGTTAAGAGAACTTGTACTTGCCTAGAGGACCCAGGTTCAGTTCCCATGATCCACATGGCAATTCACAATAACTCCAGTTCTTTTCACTTCCACAGGCACACACATGATATACATACATATAAATACAGGCAAAACACTCATACATACTTGGATACACAGAGTAACCCTGTCTTCAAAAACCCAAAACCAACCAACCAAATAACCACCCCCCAAAGGATATCTAATCATAAGAAATGAATAAACTGAAAAAGAATGCATAGTTATACAGATAATCCAAGTTTACTTCCTGTAGCTCCCATCCCCTACAAAGAGGCCAAACCAGGCAAGTTCTAACCTTAGCATGCAAGAGGCAGAGGCAGACAAACCTGTGAGTTCAAGGCCAACTCAATCTACATAGAGAATTCCAGGCTAGTCAGGGCTACATAGTGAGACTGTCTCAAGAACAAAACAAAAAAGGAGGCCACAGAAAAGCCAATAATTTTCTTTTTTTAAAAAATCAGTTCTTGAAATATAACATAAAGATGAAAATTCAACTTTAGCCCCTAAATTTCATCCAAAACATACAAATTCAGTATATAAGCCATTTTTATTAATGGTTCTACATAGAGAATTTGTAAATAAATAGTTCTTTGCTTATAACAAAGCAAAAAAAAAACAAAAACAAAAACAAAATCACAGTAGAGGGACATTTAAAAGGCATGATGACCACCAAAGAATTGGAAAAGAAAACATACCACTTCCCTAAATATATAGTGCTAAATGACAGGATTCTAGAGCTCTGTTCTCTGAAGGTTAAACAGTCTCTAGTTTAAGGGATGTGCTGCACAGATGAAGTCATGGTGGATGCATACTGAATGAGGAAAGTGACTCACACCTCCAGTTCTGTTATTATAGTTGGCTCTAAGAAGACTCTAGAACAAAGGTAAGAGAGTGAAAATACTCCAGGCTCTTGAATAGCCACGAAAGTTGCAGGAAGCGAGTGGCTCACACCTTATAATTCCAGTACTTGGGATGTTGACTGCTGTGAGCTCAAGGCCAGCTTGGGTTAGAGTAAGACTTAAAAAACTTGATCTGTTCATGTGCTTACAGGTTACAGTTGTCTCTTTAGCTCCCTCATCTTAATGATAAACCAACAGTAAGCATTACTGGATACACAAACAGGCTTTTAACAAGGACCACACAGACCAAACACACCAGCCAGAGCAAGGAAGCAATCTACCCAGGGAAGAGAAAACATCAAGCCAATTAACTATTTACGGCCATAAATAAATCATAATTCAGATATTACCCCAGTAAAACAAATAATACGGCATAAAAGAACAGCCATAAAACAACATATCTTGACAATTAAACAGATGGTAGAGATAGACACTCAAAAGTGTGCAGTTAGATAAGGCTGAAGAAGCTTCCCAGAATGCACACCAAAATGACAAAAACACTCATTAGAAGATGTGAGGAAAGCACAAGGGAAGCTCAACTCCTGGATAACAGACGTTTCAAAGAGAGAAAAGAAAGCAAGGCCTCAGACTATATGCTTGGAATTCCAGCATTTCGGAGGGGAGGCAGAAGCATTAGGAATTGAAGGCTTGTTGTGCTATATGACACCTTACCTCAGAAAAGAAAGGAAACTATAAGGAGCAATTATAATTTCTAACAATTGAAGGGCAGACATTTCTAGCTTTAGATTAAGTGTATAAAAGTGATGAGTGACGCACCTGGAGGCAAGACAGAAACAATGAGTGGAGCTACAAGCATCAAGCAACAAACAAGGATAAAGGAAGGCTTTTACACTTGAGATAGCAACACTGAAAATAACATATGTCATTACCCAGGAAGTTAGGGAGAGAAGTATTTTTATGACTGCAAACCAGAAATCCTATATTCAGTCAAAATATTAAGAATGAATGAAACTTGCAAGGATTCCAAAAATATTTAAACCTTGACTCTTTCTTAAGAAAGCTACTGGGGTGCTGGTGAGATGGCTCAGCGGTTAAGAGCACCAACTGTTCTTCTGAAGGTCCTGAGTTCAAATCCCAGCAACCACATGGTGGCTTACAACCATCCGTATCCATAATGACATCTGATACCCTCTTCTGGTGTGTCTGAAGACAGCTACAGTGTACTTACATATAACAATAAATAAATCTTTAAAAAAAAAAGAAAGCTATTGGGGAATATTGGGAGAGTGGGAGGACAGATGGGGGATGTTCTCCATCAGTACACAGCTGGAACCAGGCATGGTGACACATTCCTTTAGTCCTACATTCAAGAGGCAGAGGCAGGTGGATCTCTATGAGATGGAGGACAATTTGGTCTATACAGTGAGTTCTAGGGCCAGCCACAGCTGTATAGTGAGACCCTGTCTTAAAAACAACAAAACAAAATAAAACAAAACTACAAAAGTAAAGCCAGGTGTGCTACAGGACCCACTCCAGCACTTGGGAGGTGATGCAGGTGCAGTGCAGGGCCATCCTTCTGTGCACACCTGTCCCAGGTTGTCCTGAAGGACAAGGCCTGAGAAGGCTAGCTGTGTGTCTGTAACTGTCCTAACTACAGTGCTAGCAGTGCTCTCCTCTGCACTCTGCTTTTCAGTCAGGATCACTCATTTTATACTATGCAAGTGTGTTCTATCTCCATCTGTTTCTGAGAACTGGAGAAAAAAACTGAAGGCAGTTTAGAAACAGAAATGAAGAGCCATCCAAGATCTCTGTCTACCTCCAGTACTTGGTCCAAATACTCTGCCAAAAAACATGACCATGTGTGAGTTTCTAAAAATTTGTATGTATTGTAAATGTGTCTACGTATTCTACTCTATTGTTCTTTGCCTGCTTCTTGTGAAAGAGGGTCTCCTTCTCTGAACTTAGGGGTAGGCTGGCAGCCAGCTCCAATCATCCTCTCACTTTCATAGCTCCTCCCCACCACAGGGTACTGGGATTACAAGCACATCTGTGAGCAGGTCTGGCTTTCTTTTCTTCTTTCCTTTCTTTAATTTAGGCACAGGGATTCAAACTCAACTCCTCACGCTTGCACAGCAAGTCCTCTTACCCACTGGACCATCCATCTCTCCATCCCCCTATGTGTGAATCTTACCTTACTGAATCCTTACTTTTGGCTCTCAACTCACTTCCTAAGAGTGAATTGTTGGAAAAATCAATTGGATTGAAGCCATATTGTAGAAATCTTAGTAATGAAACTATAAATCTTCTATTAAATATTGTCTTGCTATTTTGTTTTTCAAGATTAAAAATGTTATTTTGACATAGGTACAGATAGTAAAATAACTTTTAAACTATATGTATATACTTTTAAATTTACTTGTTATACACTGGGTCTTTGCCAAATTATATACGATGTGCATGCCTGGTACCCATGGACATCACAAGGGGTGGTGTTTTCTGTGGAACTATATAAAGGTATATATAGATATAAGACATTATATGGGTGCTGGAAATCAAACCTGGGACCTCTGGATGAGGAACCAGTTCGCTTAACCACTGAACTATCTCTCTGGCCCCAGTTTTAAAAAAATTACATCATACTCATGTACATATGCATGCTAACAAATATTACAACAGTGATTTTCTCTGAGAAACAGACATATGTATGTATGAACTTCTAAGGTATGTAAGGTAAGGATTTCTAAGGTTCTTCCTCTGTACCTGGGAAGTGTTCAAATTTGTTACTACATTAAAAAACGTAAACAAAACTACAAAAGAAAGGGCTCTGGATCGAGCTCAGTTGGCAGTGTACTCAGCACACATAGGCCCTGCAGATGATCTCCACTATTGCAGCACTACATACGTGTGATCTCAGTACTCAGGAGGATCAGTTGAAGGCCATCTTTGGCTACAGAGAGTTCCAAAGAAACTGTAAATGAGACTAAATGAGACTTTGTCTTAAAAAAAAAAAAAATGTTGGGCTGGTGAGATGGCTCAGCGGGTAAGAGCACCCGACTGCTCTTCTGAAGGTGATGAGTTCAAATCCCAGCAACCACATGGTGGCTTACAACCACCCGTAATGAGATCTGACGCCCTCCTCTGGTGTGTCTGAAGTCAGCTACAGCTTACTTATGAAGAATAATAGTGGACGAATCCTTGGACCGGAGAGACCAACCGGAGTGAGCAGGGCCGTCTGGAGCGAGCAGGGCCCATCGGAGCCGACCCCGGAGCGAGCGGGGGGCCGACCCCCGGAGCGAGCGGGGTCGAGCGGAACAAGGGAAAAAGAAATGTTTAAAATGTTCTTCTATGTATTAATATACCTTTCCATTTAAAAATACCACTGAAATCCTTCCATACCTTGAAGACTTAATTCTGTAGCCCTTTTGAGGTCATCATCTTCTTTCTGTTCCCAAGCCTCCTGCAGAGAGAAGGACAGGAACAAGTGTTTAAAGCGGTACTGCTCATTATGCCTTCCCTAGCTTTATAGTTATCTGGACTCTGACCTCTGTGGAAAGAAGCTTGAAAAGTTTCTTTTCAACACTGTCCTCTTAAAACATAACGTTGGGGTTTTATTTCCTCTGGTCAATAATGTTGTCAAATCATTCAATGTGACTACATGGCATAATTTTTTTTTTTTTTTTAAATATATAAAATGCCAGGCACAGTGCTGCAGAAATGGCTCAGCAGTTAAGAGTACTGACGTCCAGGTCCTGAGTTCAATTCCCAGCACCTACATTGTGGCTCACAACCATCTGTAAAGGCATCTGATGTCCTCCCTCTTTTGGTATGTCTGAAGACAGCAGCAGTGTAATCATTCACACCTAGCAAACTACTTACTTTCTTTTCCCTGAACTTAGCATTTATCATTCTTTATGATGCAGATGTAAACACTGCTACACCACAGATTTCAGACAACCTACAGTGAATACACTTACTGTTTTTCAATAACTACTTATAAGTACTGTAGAACACAACTAGCTCTCCTGAGCGGATGATGAACACTTCCATCCAGGAGGCACTCATACCCTGTGTGTGACAGCAGAATGAACAGTATCTCCACAAGTTACCCAGTCATCTATTTCTACTTTATTCTAACTAAAAAAACCAGATCCACAAGACATGTTTGGCAGCAATACTAAATGAAGACCCTAGACTGTCATTTTTCTGAAAGAGCAAAGGTATTCTTAGAAAAAAAACATAAATAGGCTGGGCAGTGGTAGTACACACCTTTAACCCCAAGCATTTGGGAGGCAGAGGTAGGTCAACCTGGTCTACAGAGCAAGTTCTAGGACAGACAGGGCTACACAGAGAAACCCTGTCTCAAACAAAACAAAATAAGAAAAAAAAAAAAGTAAATAAAAATGTTTAATTGCCTTTATGACTGGGGACAAAGTTCAGTAGTAAAATCCATGTATAAAGACCTGGGTACGAGCCGGGCGTGGTGGTGCACGCCTTTAATCCCAGCACTTGGGAGGCAGAGGCAGGCGGATCTCTGAGTTCGAGGCCAGCCTGGTCTACAGAGTGAGTTCCAGGACAGCCAGGGCTATACAGAGAAACCCTGTCTTGAAAAAACAAACAAACAAACAAACAAAAAACAAAAACAAGACCTGAGTCCCATCTCCAGCATCATATACATGTATCTTATTACACTATAAGTAGAGTAGCACTGCTTATAAATAAAAGGTTAGAAGAACCGATTATGAGATTTTAAAGGAGCTCTTCTCAATCTTAGTTGTTCATTAGAATCACCAGGGAAGACTTTTAAGATCTAGATTAAAAGAAAGAAATCCAAATGCCCAGTCCATAGCCAAGGTTTATCCTTTAAAAATGTATTAGTATTAGGACAATTCAGGCATCAGTATTTTTGGAGCACCTCAGGTAACTAAAAATATAATCAAGATTGAAAAGCACTGGTCTGCCAGGTGGCTGGGGTGCTCACCTTTACTACCAGCCCTGGGAGGCAGAGGCAGGCCCATCTCTCTGAGTTCAAAGGCAGCCTGGTCTACAGAGGTAGTTCCAGGACAGCTGAGAGCTACATGAAAGAACTCTTTCTTGAAAAACAAAACAACAAAAAAGCAAAACAAACAGACAAAATAAGGGTCCAATTACCAGCTTTTAAAAATTATTAGATTTTAGATACTTTTGGTCAAATAATTTATAGTAAAAGAAATATTTTAAGAAAATAACCAGGGCTGAAGAGATGGCTCACAACCAGAAAATAACCAGACAAAAATCTATCACTCATAAAATCATGGTGAGGTACCTGTTGACAGCTTGCAGAATAAAGCTAATGGAATAATCTTTAACATCCCTATAGCATATAACATGACCAACAATATTTTATTCCATTTTAATAATAAAAACCCTACTAATTTAATAACTGTTCCAGTGCAAGCAAGCCCAAATAATTTTCTCCAATAACTAACTGTATGTAGCTCCCTCGGAGCAATGACTAACACATAGTAAGTGATTGACACGTCAGGCTTTGTGATCCCACTCCTAGGAAGCATGGAAGAAGGAGCAAAAGAGAGAGAGAGTGTCTTACTTGCTCTTGAAGGCTCTGAGCCAGTGCTTGCTGCAGCTCCTGCTCTTCTCTTTCCCGCTCTATGTCATACTGCTGGAGCCAATCAACCTCTCCCTGAGAGCCTTCTGGAGTTTTGTTTTCTTTATTCTCATCACAGTCTTTTGTTATCTCAGTAAAACTAGCTGGACCTAAAGAAAGAAGCAAAACATTATTTTGGAGAAAACCTGAACTTTGTGGACTCTAGTGACACCTACTGTTGAGAAAGAGTAATTTACCTTGCCCTCATTAACACTATAGGTTAGGGTCTAATGTAGCTCAGGCAGGCCTTGCTAAGTATCTGAGGATGGCCGAGACTTTGACCTCCCATCTACACCTCCTTGATGGGATTACTGTACACACCATCATGCTTGGTTTGGGGATGCTGGGTTTTGTGCATGGTAGGCACAAAGCTACTTAACAAGCTACCACGCTACTATACTCCCAGTTTTACTTAGAATTTTTTGGGACCAATAATTTCATCTTACCACATCTATATCAGGGTTTCTCAGGCTCAGTATCATTAATAATTTGCATGAGGTGCCGATGAGGCCTTTTGGGGAGTGGGAAATGAAGAAGTGTGTATGCTGTAAATTTTAGCAGAATTCCCCAGACTCTCTCAGAGATAGGAGAGCTTTACTGAGTCACCTTATAGAAATTAAAGATCCCTTTCATCTATGGAAATGGAAGTGCTCATGTCAGAAGTAGTCTATGTCTCTCTACTTGTGACAATCATTCCAGGGCAGCAGAGAATGCCCTTGATTTAGAAGCACTAACCCACAGAATGGTTCTGAGAGCAAAGAATGAATATGAGCAAGTGATACACATTGCACAGTGACTAACAAGAGCGGGGGAATACACTGCATTAAGAGGAAATAAATACCTCAGAAGAACACCATCAGCTTTTTGGGTTCTGTTAACTGGAGGATACACTAATTATTATTATTATTATTATTATTATTATTATTATTATTATTATTGGTTTTTCGAGACAGGGTTTCTTTGTATAGCCCTGGCTGTCCTGGAATTCACTTTGTAGACCAGGCTGGCCTCAAACTCAGAAATCCGCCTGCCTCTGCCTCCAGAGTGCTGGGATTAAAGGCATGAGCCACCATGCCTGGCTACTAGTTATTATTTTACTTGCATATAAAGCAACTTGAAATTAAGACGCTCTGACTCCACAAAATCTAGAAAATAATTTTGTGATATCCCCCTATGACTTCCATTTCCAAATGTGAGGGCTTTAGGATAATTTAGAAGCTGCATGTCAGTAAAGGCTCTGGAACATGTTTTGTGTAACAGATGCTTATCTTGATGAATCTTACCTGGCTCAGTGATTGTTTTGGGCTTCTCAATTTCCATAGCATCTGGATTTTCAGGCATTTCTGGAATATCATCTTCTGCAAAGCCGGTGTCCGGACTGCTGGTTGGCTTGTCATCATCTTCAGGGCTGAGTGCTGGCGAAGCTTCTCTCTTGCTTATCTCTAACACAGCTGCCAGCGCCTCTTCCTCACTCATTCTGTCAAATCCTGAGCTCTCAAGTTCTGACTTCCCAGGCTCTAATCTGCACAATTTCAAATCCTGAAGAAGAGAATTAATTTTTCAAGAAGGCAAAATGTCCATGAATATTCCCAATGTCTATCAATATGAATGTCAATCAATATAGCTAATGTTTAACACTATATCTAATATACTCTAGACTTTAAAGTGGGAATTGGGAGGCTGGAAAGATGGCTCAGCAGTCAGGAGTTCATCACACACACACACACACACACACACACACACACACACACACACACATACACACACACACAAAATTTAAAAATAAAAGTGTGGAACTGAATTTGTGTGCAACCATGTCTGGCTTCTGTGGTGCCGGTGCTCATACCCATAGCTTCATGTACTAGGCAAGCAAGTTACCTGCTGAGCTACAACTCCAAACTGAACAGTTTTGCTTGATTATGACAGTGCAAAGTATACCCTTTAAAGAAATTTGGGCGCCGGGCGTGGTGGCGCACGCCTTTAATCCCAGCACTCAGGAGGCAGAGGCAGGCGGATTTCTGAGTTCGAGGCCAGCCTGGTCTACAGAGTGAGTTCCAGGACCGCCACAGCTACACAGAGAAACCCTGTCTCGAAAAACAAAAAAACAAAAAAACAAAAAAAAAAGGGCTGGTGAGATGGCTCAGCGGGTAAGAGCACCCGACTGCTCTTCCGAAGGTGATAAGTTCAAATCCCAGCATCCACATGGTGGCTCACAACCATCCTTACCCTCTTCTGTAGAGTCTGAAAACAGCTACAGTGTACTTACATATAGTAAATAAAAGTAAATCTTTTTAAAAAAAAACATTAAAAAAAAAAAGAAAACTGTTGTAAGTTCTAGGCTAGCTTGGACTATAACATGAAATTCTGTCTCAAAAAACCCCAAAAATCAAAAGATTAGTCAAAGATAATAAGTACTAGATATACATGGATTATACTGTAAACATTCTTTTTATTATCCTAATATTCTATTTTAAATGCTGGCTGGCAGAGTTAGATTATATAGGCCTAGAACTACTATATGAACCAGACTCACAGATATCCACCTGTTTCTGTCTCCTAAGTCCTGGGACATCACCTAGTAATATTGTCTAGTCTTAAATGAGAAAAATAAAAACTACACAAGATTATATAAATCATAAAAATATATGGCGTTCCTTTTTTTTTTTTTTTTTTTTTTGGTTTTTTGAGACAGGGTTTCTCTGTGTAGCCCTGGCTGTTCTGGAACTCACTTTGTAGACCAGGCTGGCCTCAAACTCAGAAATCCACCTGCCTCTGCCTCCTGAGTGCTGGGATTAAAGGCATGCGCCACCACGCCTGGCTTATGGAGTTCCTTTTATTCTAGGAGAATTTCTAGCATTCTTTCATTTCCCAGGGAAGCAATTAGAACCCTTTAGCTCTGTTATAAGATGGGACAACTCAGAGCAGAAGTAACTTCTGTAGTTCTATAGAATAATGCAAACACCTGAAAAAGCTTCCTTGTTTGAAATATTAATTGTAACAGACGATGCAGCCATGTGTTCACGACTCTCATTTGAAGATTACATTTCCTAGTTCTCTTTTCATATAAAACACTATGATTTTCTCCTAAAAGCTACAGCTATCAAAATAAGCAAAGAGATGATACGCAGAATGTGGAAGTTGTTCTGAGTTGCTGATGTCATCTTGCCCTTTTGTGAGGAACTGGGAATTGAACCCAGAACCTCACACACGCTAGCCAAGTACTACATCACTTCAACACTGGCCAAATCCCCAGTAACATTAATTTCTTTAAAAACTATTTTTGGAAAGAGGGTCTTGTTATGCAGATCAGGCTGGCCTTGAACCGGGAACTGCCTTATTCTTCTTTGTCTGGGATAAGCATGCACCATTATGTGCAGATAAAACTTGGTTTTTGTTTTTTTTGTTGTGTCTAAGAAAAGCAAGCTTACACAGCTAGTGTCTGAAACAGAAGCACTAAGTTTGAGACCTACCTTGTTAATTTCTTTAATTTGCTGAGGCATTTGTTTGGATATCTAAACTAAACAGAACACTGTCAGATGTTTTGATAAACCATTACTTACTTTTTCTACATCTTCCTGGTACTGTTCATTGCCTGGCAAATCACAAAGTCTCTGACTGAGGGCCACAGAGCGTTTAAGTTCATCCTCACTGTCAGAATCAAGGCATGATGTCACGGAGCTCTTGGATTTGAAGGTGAATTTCCTGTAATTATATATATATATATATATATAAAATCTGATAAACACATGTCTGCTTTTTTATTTGCTTGTTTTTGATGTATAAACACTAACACAAAAAGCTTTTCCATTACAAAAAACAATTTAACAGAG
This sequence comes from Mus minutoides, assembly GCA_902729485.2. Classification (NCBI taxonomy): domain Eukaryota; kingdom Metazoa; phylum Chordata; class Mammalia; order Rodentia; family Muridae; genus Mus; species Mus minutoides. The sequence goes on along the minus strand of LR753505.1, from coordinate 104,043 downwards.
AAAAATGATCAGTCAAAGAAAAGTTTTTGTTTTTGTTTTTGTTTTTTTTGAGACAGGGTTTCTCTGTGTAGCCCTGGCTGTCTTGGAACTCACTTTGTAGACCAGGCTGGCCTCGAACTCAGAAATCTGCCTGCCTCTGCCTCCTGAGTGCTGGGATTAAAGGGGTGCGCCACCACGCCCGGCTAAAAAAAAAAAAATTTTTTTTGTTTTGTTTTGTTTTTTTTTGTTTTTCGAGACAGGGTTTCTCTTTATAGCCCTGGCTGTCCTGGAACTCACTTTGTAGACCAGGCTGGCCTCGAACTCAGAAATCCGCCTGCCTCTGCCTCCCGAGTGCTAGGAAAAAGTATTTTTAAGTATTATCTTTGACACCCTCCTAAAGAGTCATAGTTAAAAATGCTTATGCCACTGTGTGTCACCAGTAAACTGTGTGCCTTTTCCTTTTAATGACCAATTCCAAATGTAGTTACTGTCTTTATAAAGTATTCTATTTAGTTCATAAGGTACAGCAACTGATTAGCAAATTTTGTTAGAGCCTTTCTACATAGCCTTGGCTGTCCTAGAACTTAGATGGTATGTAGACCAGGTTGGCCTCAAACTACGGAGATCCACCTACCCATGCCTCTCAAGTGCTGTGACTAAAGGCATGTCATCGTACCCTACTATAAGCTAGTATTTTTGACAAAAGCACGAGAGCTATTTTTTGATCTTTTCTATTATGTTCTATGCACTTCTAAAATGACAGTAACAATCCACTTATTTTATTATTTTGCGATCAGACTTCTGACAACCTGTCCACCTTCCAGAACAGACATTCCAAAATGAGAAAACAACAACAAAACTTCCGATAAAAGCAGGTCTAATTCCTATGTATTAGGACATGATGTATTTCCAATACTATAGGGATTTCATAGGAAATGAATTATGAAATAAGGGAGGATAATTACAAAGAAAGGTCAGGGGGAGAAAGAACTAAAAGTTGTTTAATGTAAAGGCAAATAGTACCATCTTCAAAACAGTGCAGCTGGGCACTGTAGTGAGTGAGCATTTGTTTTGGCCTCATTAGGGAGGCTGAGGCAATAAAATGCAGATTTGAGACCTGCCTGGGTTATAGAGCAAGATTTTGTCTGAAAATAAAACACAAAACCCAGTGTAGTACTGATACTTAGAATGTGGATTCACTTTCCTTTGTAAAAAGATTTTGTAAATATATGTATGCATGCTCATGTGTCAGTAAACTCCCCGTCTGGGTCCCCTAAATTTGTGGAAGTACTAGAGGCCTCTAGAAGGGAGTGCCAGATCCCCTGCAGCTAGGTGGTAATCTATTTGATTTGGGTGCTGGGATGTGAACTTCAATGCTCTGGGAAAAGCAGCAAGTACTTTTAAAGATGGCTGAGCCGTCTTTCCAGCCCTACAATACAAATTCTAAATCATTTGAGAAATATGTAACTGCTCAAGATGTATAAGAATAGCATAACATGCTGGATGTGGTGGCTCATGCCTTTAATATCAGCACTCAGGAGGCAGACATGTGAAGCTCTGAGTTTTAGGCCAGCCTGGTCTACACAGTAAGTTACAGGACAGGTAGAGCCACATTGAGAAACCGTCTCAAGAAACCAAAGAGAGAGAGAGGGAGAAAGAGAGAGTCAAGTGTAACACATGAGAAAGGGAGAGGGAGAGGGAGAGGATGAGAACAGCATTAACATAGTTTAGGAAAATGTCTTCAAATATGGTTAAAATTTTAAGAGATAAATGGTTAAAAGGGCAGGCTTCAGTCTCATTGAAATTCATTTATGTGAGACAATATTTTTCAGTGATACCTGATAGGAGGAAATGGCAAAGATCAAAAAACAAAAATTTTCTTTGGTGGGAGTTAAAACAAATATTCTATAGTAAAAAAATGAAAATCTGAAAACTACAATTAATTTAAACGTGAAACTGTAAATAGACATGACACTAAGGAAAAAGGAGAGTGCAATGAAAATCAAGAGCATAGCATAGATACATAGAAACATAGATAAGAAAAAGAGGCCAGTGGCAGCATCAAGACTGAAGACTCCTGAGAAGCTACACAGAGGCAGGTTTTCAGTATAACTTAGAATTTGCCAAATTAGGGCCCCACCAATGGTATTGGTACAGAATCTTAGATAGCCCAGGCTATCTTCAAACTTGCCATTTGTTTGAGGATGGTCTTGAATTCCTAAGCTTTCTGCCTTTACCTCCCAGATGCTGGGATGTATACTACCATAGTCAGCTTTAGTTAGCTTTCTTAATTTTTTTTTTTTTTTTTTGTTTTTGTTTTTGTTTTTTCGAGACAGGGTTTCTCTGTATAGCCCTGGCTATCCTGGAACTCACTTTGTAGACCAGGCTGGCCTTGAACTCAGAAATCTGCCTGCCTCTGCCTCCCGAGTGCTGGGATTAAAGGCATGCGCCACCATGCCCGGCTGCTTTCTTAATTTTTTAATTTTTGATTCATGCTCATCAAGCAAACATCGATGTAGTTTTTATCAAATACTTTGTTAAAGGGAGGGTGATACCTAAGATGTTTTTATGATGGTTGAATCTGACAACATTAAAAAACAACTGACATATAGTGTTATAACTCAGCCTTGTTTAAATTTGATTTGCATGATGGGTCTTATAGATCCTATTCACCTTTTATTAACCAACTTTGAAATTCTCATCCCAGTAGAACAGATGGCTATGACAAGGTACAATATGTCCCATGAAACCATCTGTTTCTTGCAATCACCATGATCTGATACATAAAATACAGTCCATTAGTGATGACAATGTTTACAGAGGCAACTTGCCTGTGACAGTAAAAAATGTCCTGTAAATGCATCACTTGCTTATTTTAAAATAATTTTTTCTCTTTTAAAGTTTATTTTTATTTTTTGTGCCTTAGTATTTTGCCTGTATATATGTCTATGTGAGGGTGTTGAAGCCCCTGGAACTGCAGTTGGCCCTTTGGAAGAGCAGACAGTGCTCACTAGCTCCACTTGTTTACTTTCTAAGCAGGAAATGGGATTGTTCATTGTATCTGGAGAGCAGGCAGAATATTCATAATGGTACCAGTTCAGATTTCTACTCATGCTAATCATCTGGTTTTATTGTATTGAAAAATGATTACAGTAAGAAAAATGTCTTAGGTGTTTTTTTATGGTCACACAAGTCTCAAACAAGCATTTAAAGAACAAAACTGTGTTTTTCCTAAAAAACAAAAACAAAAAAACTTTGGGATATGAAAATTTTAGGGGGAAAAAAACCCAAACAGGTTTAATCAAGAATTTCCAGTGAATTCTTAAAGGAAGTGCATTTTGGTTTTTAAAAAAATATAAAACGGGGCTGGCCGGAGCGAGCAGGGCTGACCAGAGTGAGCGGGGCCGACCAGAGCAAGCCAGGTTGACCGGAACGAGGTTAAAAAAAAAAAAAAAAATATATATATATATATATATATATATATATATATATATATATGAATGAACACTTGCAGAATAGTAGCACTCTAGTGCCTATTTCCTGTGTCTGTTCAGAATTCTTCCTGTCAGTGTCAGAGATGGCAGGTACCAGGTGGGGTTCTGCCTGTGTCCACTATGAGGAAGGGTGCTTTGCATAGGAGTTATTTTATCCTTTTAAACCTTAGAGGCAGTTCTTCAGAGCTTTAGGACGAAAACATCACTGGCTTACAAAGATAGTTTAAGAAATGTAAAACAAAGTCCTGGAGTGTTTTTTGACTGCTAAACTGTGAGCCCAGGTCCAATCTAAGGCAGACTCGGACATCCCCAGACATGAGGAATGCGGAGCAGCTGGCATGCAAAAGAAATGGAGGAGAAGGGGTGGGCCGCCCAGCAAGACTCAGGCGAGCCAAGTCCTTATGAAGACAGAGTTTGCGTCCATAAGAAAAATAACTCACTTTGAAGGTGCAGAAGGGCTGGTGATGCAGGAATTCACCATTTGACAGGCTCTCAATGGCCTAGAACTATCAGAAAATTGGAGAATATAATGTATACAATTGCATCATTAAAGGTAGATATTTAACTGGTAAAGTTAATTATTCTACACTAAAAGTGTCTTCTTATCCCCTTCTGAAAAGCAAACAATATTTCAAAATAATACTAATCATACCATCTCTGGTTCTCCTTGCTCTAATTATTGAAATAAACAGTTTTGCAAATGAAGTCAAGTGTAACACATGAGAAGAACTTAGGGGTAAACCATCTCATCTTATTTATTTATTGAGATTTCCTAGATGACAAGCATTGAATATACTACTGCCCTTAACAGTCACAGCAGATTTTCCCACAGAGAAGCTGAACTTTCCAAGGTCTTAAAGCCACTAAAAATGCATTAAAATATAGTCAGCTTCATTTCAGATTATTGATCACAAGATATGTAATACACTCAGAGGGACTAACAGCTCTACCAGCAGAGGGCAGTCTGCATCAAGTAAAAACACTCTTCCAATAGCAGAAAGAAAAACAATTACACACATTGAAGACTCTCTAGGCACATGCTTTGCTAGTAGACTCTTGAAGATTTTGTGTAAACTTACACGATGTAATTTATAAATCCAAGAGAAATATATCTTATGAAATTGCATCAATTAATTTGGGGAACTGTTCCATTTATTTTCTGTAATGTCTAACTCTAGCCAAGAAACTGTCCTTCCTTGTTCTTTTTGGAAACAGTATTATGCAGCTCACTGTGGCCTCAAACTTCTACATAGCCTAAACCTGTATCAAAGCACCCTCCCTGCTTTCGGCTGAAATTACAGGCACATGCTACAATACCCAGCAAGGCTTGGCCTTTTTAATTACTAACCTCAGTGAAATTAAGGATTTGAACAAAATTCACAGAAATAATTTTCACTATTACAGCTCTAGGACTTTATGATTCTACCAAATTACTGTTCAAGTATGAAAACTATCTATAGCGTGGGGCTCCACGTAGAGCAAGCATGCAGGAGAGTGCCACATTCAGAAGTCCTAAGGTCTCAACATGCATGGTGACAAAGACAAATCGAAAGCAGAGGGGACTTCTTTTTCCTAAATACTTTAGGAGTCTCTGTGAAGTTATTCATATTGGGCATTAATTTACAATCAGAATTTTTTTAGGTGGGCTATAGTATAACATTTGATTTCTCAAATTAGCATGTTCCAAAGAGATGAGGCATTTAGTAAGAACATTGATTCCCAAACCTTACTCAGATCTAGAACCTGTACAGAAGAACACAGAAGTAAATTACCACATTTTACTTATATTCCCAAGAACACTAAATGGTTCTTTTCTTTTCTTTTCTTTTCTTTTTTGGTATTCTAAAAGAGTAGCAACACTCCCTCAAAAAAGTATCATATTACAAGAGGAATCGATTAAATTTGGAAGACTTTGTAAGCATTTTTTCCAATTACTTCTGTCAGATAGCACTTTAATATTAAAGCTCCAAAATAATACAGAATGAAAATCTTTTGGGTTTGATTTCTTTTCCTAAGAGTTGTTATTTAGTTTGGTCAATCTCTGAAATATAACCTCTGAAATACTGTATTTCAAAAGTAAAGGTAAAAAGCATGGTCTCTTACATTGCCATATGTGCACTCCAGCCAAGAGTAAAAGGTGGCTTTGTATTTTCAGTGCAGTGAGATGACAGGGTCAGGTATCTTGGAATGATGACTTGTTGTCCTATCTTGTTGTTAAGTGAGAGAGCCACATTGAAGCTGTATCGTTTCAAATGAAGAATGAGGACCCTAAAAAACAAAAGAGAGTGACTCTGCTAATTCATGTGGAACACAGTTATCTTTCTTATAGTAATCACTCTAATGTCAGACAAACTTTCACTTACAGAATGCATTTGTTCATGTTGGGTGATGATGGCCAAGCCTTTATGCCTAGCTCTTGGGAGGTAGAGGTGGGTGGGCCTCTATAAACCTAAGGCCAACCTGGTATACACACAGCATTCCAGATCAGCCAGCACTACATAACCAGACCTGTCTCAAACAGCCTCCTGTACGTACACACACACACACACACACACACACACACACACACACACACACACCTGGCCAAACTAAACATATTTTAAGGAACATTTACTAAACATTTGCCATGCAGAAAGGTGTTAGGATAGATATAAATAAAAATCTTAGATCCAGTGATTAATGAAGTTTAGATTAAGTATGTATGAGGCTGAGGTTAAAAAAAAAAAAAGTATGTATGAGGCTGCTAAGAAAATCCTCCACCAATAAACAACACACAGTAGGCTAAAGAATTAAAATTTTAAATATGTCTATTAATCTTTGGTTACCCTTAAATTATTTACTTGACTGTTATACATTTAAAATAGGTTATATATGATCATATGGTAAAATGTCTATTAGACTAAATATTACATAGTAACCTTTATGCATAATGGTCACCAACATTATTTCAAGAAAAAATTTTTAATAGGATCTTAACATATAGCCCTGACTTGCCTAGGACTTTCATTGCAAACCAGGCTGGTTTTGAACTGTGATGATCCCTTTATTTCTGCTTCCTGGATGTTGAGATTATAAGTACATGGCATCACATCCAGGTTTTGTTGCTGACAGACTTCACTTTGTAATCCAGCCAGGCCTTGAATTTATTATATAGCCTTGGTTGGCTTTAAACTCATGGTAATTCTCCTGCCCTAGATTCCCACATGCCAACTCCCAGCTATTTCAAGATTAGTTTGTTTTGTTTTCCCGAGACACGGTTTCTCTGTATAGCCCTGGCTGTCCTGGAACTCACTTTGTAGTCCAGGCTGGCCTCGAACTCAGAAATCCACCTGCCTCTGCCTTCTGAGTTCTGGAATTAAAGGCGTGTACCACCACGCCCGGCTTAAAATGAGTTATTTTTAATCCCAGCAAGTGGGAGGCAGAGGCAGGTGGATTTCTGAGTTCAAGGCCAGCCAGGGCTATACAGAGAAACCCTATCTCGAAAAACCAAAAAAAAAAAAAAAAAAAAAAAAAAAGATTAGTTATTTTTATACGTTCTGAAGATAGGGTCTCATGTGGCTCAGGCTAGCTTTAAACTTGTTATGCAGCTAAGGATGATTTTGAAATTTTAGTCCTCCCATCACTGTAAAGTTATATGCAGTGCCTTGGATTGAATTTAAGGTTTCCTCCGTGCTAGGTAAGCATTTTCTTGACTGAGCTAATTTTCTAGCCCTCAAGATGATGATGATTATGATTTTGGTGACAAAAGCATCAGACCTTTCAACAATGAAAGCAGAGGGCTGGGAAACAGCACAAAGCAGAGTGCTTGGCCAATGAGAGGCCCTGGTTTCAATTCCAGCAGCAGAAAGAGAACAGATAACTAGACCTAGTTGTGTACACCTGTAATTATACCACTGAGAGACAAAGACAGAGAAGGAGTGCCGCAAAATGAAGGCCAGCCTGGGCAACATGATCTGGCAAACAGAATAAGACTGTCTTTAAAAACCAAGGCCGAGCTGGGCGTGGTGGTGCACGCCTTTAATCCCAGCACTTGGGAGGCAGAGGTAGGTGGATTTCTGAGTTCGAGGCCAGCCTGTTCTACAAAGTGAGTTCCAGGACAGCCAGGGCTATACAGAGAAACCCTGTCTCAAAAAACCGAAGAAAAAAAAAAAAAAAAAAAAAAAAAAAACCAAGGCCGAGACACAGAGCACCCCCCCCCAATAAAAACCATAAAATAAAAGCAAACAGTGGTTTGGAAGGCTGAAAATTAGTATTTAAGATTCAGAGGCATCTATTTCATATAACAAGTTCAGAACTAATTAATACAAGTATACTATTGGAGAAAAAAAAGAGATCTCTTTTTCTTAGCTTTTCTTTTTCCTTTCCCCATGATAGGATTTCACTGTGTAGTCCTGGCTGTCCTGGAACTTGATCTGCAAACCTGGTTGGCCTTAAGATCACAGAGAGAGCTGCCTGTCCCTGCCTCCTGAGCGCTGGGATTAAAGGTGTGCACCACCACTGCTTGGATAATTTGAAACTTTTTTATTTTATGTGCATGGATGTTTTTCCTGCATGTAATGTCAGTGTATAACCTGTGTTCCTGGTGCTGGAGAAGTCAGAAAAGGTAATCAGATTCCCTGAGAATGGAGCTACAGGTAGTTTTAAGCCACCATGCGAGCCGGGTGTGGTGGCTATCCCAGCACTTAGAGGCAGTTAGAGCCCAGCCTGGTCTACAGAGTGAGCTCCAGGACAGGAAGAGGAGCATAGAGAGACCCTATATAAGAAATAACAACAATAAATCCATGTGGGTGCTGGGAATTGAACCCAGACTGTCTGGAAGAACATCAACATACTTAACTGCCGAGCCATACTCTCCAGAGCCCCCTGAGTATTTTCACCTGCACACAGTTAGTGACAGTAGTAACCAGTGTTTTCTCTTCAAATTTCGTTCCTCCCTGCGTCATAATACTCATAGTCTCTTAAATTAGGGAAAAAAGAAAAAAAAAAACCAAAAAAAGATAAAACTGCTACAGTAATTTCTCTGAGAATTTATTTTTGAGAAAGGAATGCATTATAGAATGTAAAAGGACTTTCCCCTGAGGCCTAGAGTTCCAGAAACTACATTTACAGAAAACTGAAGATAATAAAAGAAAGTAGAGCTTTCTGGTGTGAACACAGCACCACATAAATATTTAATGTTAATAGACATCTTGTTTGTAGCAGAGATCTAATCTTGGAAAGCTTTAAAAGCTATCTTCTAACCATATCATAATTTCTACAACTAGCTTAATCTTATAATAATATAGTATTGACATAATATAAATTAATTTTATCCAAGGCAGAAAATTGACCTTATGATTATAGAAAACCTACTAACTTATAAAATCCTTTGAAAAAGAAATAGGAAAAATGAAGTAAACTGCTCTTCCTATGTATATATTGTGTCTGCAGCAGATTTTACTTGATTCATGAGAGGAAGAAGGAAGACCAAACAAAAGGCCATCTCTAACCTAAGAATTTAAAATCACATATGCTCCAAATCGGAAATTTTTATTGGAGATCTTACATAATGCTACAATGAAAAATTCCATACTTACTTTATGTGTGTGACAAGATGTAAGTAAAAACACAGGGATATTAAAAATAGCATATAAAATTATCTTTAGATTATGTATAATGTATATATGAAATGTACTTAGACCTGTACACATCCCCACCCTGAAATTTTATTACATTATGCAAATATTACAAAATACACTCATGGCTCAATGATTCCAGAAGGGATATTCAAACTATGTAGCTTGTAATATTTACTGAAAGAAAATTCTAGAGCCAGTGTTACTAACTGCATTCCCTTTTTGCCATCTTCCTGGGACTCAAAGACTACGTTTTTCACAGTATTCCAAATTTTCTTTTAAATTTTAATTTTTTATGTGTCTGGGTTTTCGATCCCTTGGAGTTGAAGCCATGGATGGATGAGAGCTACAAAGTGGGTACTAGAAAATGATCCTAGGTTCTCTGTAAGAGCAGCTGATGTATCTACTGAGCTGTCTCTACAGCCCTCCTGTTTATCTAGGTGAACTTTCCTGATACTTAATCCATAATGTTCAGCCATTATTCATAATGTCATAATGTCATTCAAATATGTTTGCTTACTTATTGGGTTTAGTGATCAAATGTAAGCCCTTGTACAGACTAGGCAAACACTGTATTCCTAACTGTATCTCCATTGGTTTAGGAACATACACCTTTTAAATGGCAGTCAAATTTACCTGGGCAGCCTGTTAAATTTGTGCCTGACAAGAGCACACTTTCCACCACACTTTTCACATGAGTATTCAAGTTCTTCTGCCTATAAAAAGATGAGAGAAAAATAAGGATGAAGTTGAATTGGAATTAACCCACTAAATGCAAATAACCTTTAGTCTCACTAGTCCAGTGAAATGACAGCTCTTAACCATTTAAATGCTGTGTCTTGAGCAACAGAATTGCTAAATCAATACCTAATCTTTCAAATAGTTACTTATGATACCATGTCTTCTTCTCTTTTCAGAATTTCTAATTCCTTCTTTACCAAGGAAACATCTAAATTTATGATAGTAACTAGACTCTAATGAAGTGGACCTCAATTTTTCCCAATGGCTACACAGAAGCTGCCAAGAGTATATCCAGACTTTAACAGTTGGCTATAGCAGAGATCAGATCACCTTCAGGTTAGGCGGAGATCTTGGCCTGTTGGGTGTAAGTCCACCCCTTTCTTACAGTGGACCTCAATCTTCTGGTGACAGCCCACTAAGAACAACTACTCTAAAAGGATCAAAGTTTGGGGTGGATGTCATTACCTAGAGAAAACTGAAGTAAGAAATCCTTAAAAGATGGGGATACAGATACATAGGAAATCTTCAGTGTATGATAATAACAGGAATAGTGGAGAGAATGTGTAAAACAACAAAGAGACAGAGTAGTTATCTTTTGATGAAGCTGATCAGTCATCACTTAAAGAACAGAATGTTTACCAAACTATAGGATGAAAACGGCCAATTTGCTATAACAAAACAAAGACCATCAATATAGATAAAGCAAATTCCCACCAGTTCTAAGCTGTCACATGATAAGCCTGACTACACCCCCAGAAACTAACTCTCATTCTTTCTTCCTCCCTCCCCCACAAACTTATCTACAGTGCTGAATAAACCTGATTCTTCCTTCTTGTTCCTACTAGGTCAAACTAAGAAAAAAGTATCTTTTCATTCCTTAGCTCTCAACAACTCATACAGTATCTCCAAGTTTAATTCACATTGCCAAGTTTTAGCAAAAGCCATTTAGATACTTCGTATTCATACTTATTATAAATAAGCAGCTTCTAAGGTTGTCTAAACAATAACCACTCACTGAGACATACAAGATATTCAAAAGCTTCTTCTTTAAGAGCTTTAATCAAGTCTATCAAAAATTCATAGATAAATAGAATTTATAGACACTTTCTTTCATTAGTTTTTCCTGCAAGTAGTTTAGTCAAAACTCTGCCTTGGCAATAAACTTAACTTCAAACACAATTATCTATAAAATATAAAACTGAGTTATATGAATATATCAAAGATATTACCCTAAAGAAAAGATCAAGAGAATCTTGGATTGAACGAGGAGGGAGTGGTTTTTTCCTCCGAGGAAGGTCAATGGAGAGATCATTGAACTGTTCTCTTTTGGGAATAGTTTCTCCACATCTATAAGGATGAGAGGAGATTTAGTGTAGAATTGGCAATATAGAAATACAAATATACTTGATGCCTTCTTCCCTACAGAGCTTATGGGCCAACACACAGAGGTAGCATAATATGATCTTTATTAACTTTCTTTCATAAAGAAGCATATCTCTCTGATTTCTACTAAGATGTTTTCTGCTTCTATCTCTAGATCCAGATTTAAAGGGCTTGTGGAATTTGCCCATATACATATTATCTCCTGCAAAAAAAATAATTCAAGGGTAAGATTGGTAGTCTTGATTACATAAGCAAAATTTCTGGCATCCTCAGACAGATAGACATTCAGGCAAAACATCAATGCACATAAAATAAAAACAAATAAAATCTATATAAAAAAACTCAAAACAACCAACCCTACTAGTTGTGGTGAAATCTGAGTTTTAGGCCAGCCTGAAAGGTGTGATACATCATATCAGACACACCTGGAGGCCAAGTTCTAGACCAATGTGGGTTACACAGTTAAGGCTGTTTCAAAATCCAAACCCAAAAGAATGAAAGCCTGGAAAAAAAAGTTTCAGTAGAATTTATGGGTTTGTATTTTCCCCATGGAAAGAAAGGAAAATAAGTTTTGGTATGTGACAAGGAAATATTAGTCACTTGCCATAAAGGAAGAGGGGGAGAAGAGTTTCTTAGAGATTACATACGCTTTACAGATAATGGAGTGTTGAACTTCAAACTCTAAGTTTGTAATAACAGGGCATGTAAACACTTTGGTAGCTGATGTATCTGGTGAATTTTCTTCTCCAAGGACAGGTTCTGTCTTCCAAGTTTTATTCAGTTTTTCCATATCCTCCTTTAGCTGATCTAAGCACTGACTTAAAAATTCATGAGCATCCTAAGAAAATGATAATATCTGCCATTAGAGCAAAGCATTTCTTGTCAGGAAAGCTTATTAAACTGTGACTTATACAACCGTGATTCATAAAACACCTAGAAGTCGAAAGTTATCTGAATAAGGTCAGTCTTATTCTTATAAGGATTTGGAATATTTATATCTTTTGAATAAATGTAAGTGAGAGTGTTGGAACTTAGCTCAGTAGAGGAGCAGTTGCCCAGCATGTTTGTCTCCTAGGGTTCAAACCCCAGCACCAACTCTCCCAACAGTTGGGAGGTGGAGACAGGAGGACCAGCATTTCAGTTATTCTTGGCTATAAATATATATCTATCATGCTTAAACCTGGCCTGGGTTACATGAGATACTGTTTCAAAAACCAACCAAACCAACAACCAACCATAAAGAATAAAATGCATTAGAAGAAACATATTAAAAGTTACTGTAACTCCTTAGGTTTTACCATCTAAGGTGACCACATTACACAAGTAACAATTTAAAACCTAAGTCAAAAGCTAATTCCAATTTTGTATATCTAAACCATTTAAAATTAAATACTCACATTTTGAACATAGCCAGAGAATCTTTCTGCAGTAGCTGAAATAGCATTTTTAACCTTCTTAAGTAGTTCTTTTTTAGTCTCTGAATTAGAAATATCTTTTTTAATAAGCAGGTTTGCAAAGCGTCTGATAAATAAGAGACAAGATTAGCATATTTTAAAAACATTCAGTGGCATATTACTATCAGTAATACATAAAAATGTAACTGCCCCAAATCCTATTATTAAAAAAAAAAAAATCAATGAAGTTATTCAGTAAACATAAACATTACCTGATAAGTGCATTGAGTGGAATTTTCTTCCATGGGATACTTTGTTTAAGCAAATCATTTGCAAATGACTGGAGTGAAAACAGAGATTGTAAGATAGCATTCATATAGCATGTATTTCCCAAGTTGGAGAATCTGGAAAGGAAAGAATTATTTGAAGTTATGTTCAGTGTGTATAAAGGTTTCTCCATTTTGCATCAGAACTACCTGAAGGGCTTGTTAAACTACATACAATTAGATTGTTTCTTACTCAGTATGGAAATCATGGGGTACAGGGAAACATGCATTTCTAACAAGTTACTAGTTGCTGTAGTAACTGCTGATATGGAGAAACTGCTTTAACAACTATATAACCTTACAACACAAATTTAAAATGAGGCAGCTTCTACTATTTTATGTTATTACCGCCTTCCCCATTCAATTTATATTCTTTGTATAATAAAAAAAATCTTCCCTTTATTTATATGCAGTAAGATTTTATTTCCAATATATCAATGACCTTTTTTTGTGCCTATGAAAAATTTAGTATTAACACAAATTTATCAATCTTTTATTGAATCTCGATTTTGAACCAAATTTATACAGCCTTTGCCTACATGTAAGTTATAAAGAAATTTCTGGTACCTGAGAGTTTAAAGATCTTAAATTTTATTTTTAATCACACATGTGTGTCTGTGTTTGGTTATGTGTATGTGAGGAGTGCAGGTACCCTTTGGAGGCCAATGGATTCTCTGAAGCTGGAGTTACAGGTAGTTGTAAGAGGGCTGATGAGGGGGCAGGGAACTGAACTCAGGTTCTCTGAAAGAGCAGAAAGTGCTCATAAAGGTTGAGCCATCTCTTTAGCTTAGGCTTGAAAATTTTATAACAGGTTCCTCTGATTCTATAATTTATTATTGTACATATTTAAAAATGAATATATCTTTTAAAATGGCTATTTTAAAAGTGCTTCTTTATTTCAACAATTAGGACTTTTTTCTTCTATCTACTGATCTGCCTACATACCTATAATTTATGAATGAGATATGGTCTTTGATTTTTACTATAATTTAAATCCTCGACTCATTACACCTTTTGTAGTATTTTTTAAAGGACAGTGGTGGTTCATGCCTTTAATTGCAGCACTTGGGAGGGAAAGGAAGATGAGTGGATGTTTGAGTTCAAGGCCAGCCTGGTCTACAGAGTGCGTAGGACAGGCAAGGCTACACAGAAAACCCTGTCTCAAAAAACCCAAAACAAACACCCTCCAACAGCAATCCAAAGACTTATTTGAGAATGCTAACTGTAGTTTAAGTTACTGACAATGACGTCCACTAGCTTACCGACTCACTCTGTAGACCAGGCTGGCCTCCAACTCAGAGATCCGCCTGCCTCTGCCTCCCAAGTGCTGGGATTAAAGGCGTGCACCACCACGCCCGGCTTAGCCTTCTTTCTTGTATTCCAATTTTGTTTGTGGACAGGATTCTAAACTCTCTTTAGTAATTCTGTAAGGTAAAGTCTTAAAGGTAGGAGCACAGAGGTGGTGACAGTGGGAGGAGCAAGAGGAGGAAGCATGTTTTGCTTTCTCCTTTCACTTTAGCACAAACCTTTGCTTGGTCCTTGAACTTTCTGAAAGTGAGTTTTTCTTTTTCGAGGGCTTCATCACCCTCACACATTAGTTTTCATATGATTTTTAAGCCTCTGTCCCAACTCTGAGCATCCACAGGTTTAAGCAATGGGACCCAGTATAACTGTAGGAAATGGGTTTGCTTGTACATTTAGATATGTATTAAACATCTGTCTCCTAGTAGATGTGGTAGAGGCTTCTTTTAGTTATTTCTTTGCACTTCTCTCTCTCTCTCCTCTCTCTCTCTCTCTCTGTATGTGTGTACACTCGAGAGTGTGCATATGTACCTGTTTTGGAAGATTTGTGAAGTAGAATTAGGTATTATCCTAACTATCCTCTAGCCTCCAATTTTTTAGTTTCTTTTCCATTAGGAGTCTTGGGATAGGACCTAAAATGCTGCAATTCTTAAGAGTTCTGAAAAGAGGAAGATTTATTTCTAGAGATAGGTATAGACATTATGCAGGAATGAAAGAAACACTGGAGGAGCCTGGTAACTCATGAGGCTGTCAACAGAGTGGCACAGACCAGAACTTTCAAGTACATAAGAGGAGGTGACAGGAAAAAGAAACAAAGATCAATACAGAGAGAAAGAGAGAGAAGAGGGCTGGTGAGATGGCTCAGCGGGTAAGAGCACCCGACTGCTCTTCCGAAGGTGATAAGTTCAAATCCCAGCATCCACATGGTGGCTCACAACCATCTGTAACGAGATCAGGCGCCCTCTTCTGGAGCGTCTGAAGACAGCTACAGTGTACTTACATATAATAAATAAAATAAATCTTAAAAAAAAAAAAAAAAAAAGAAAGAGAGAGAGAGAAGAAAGTCTAAGAATGCGATGAGTAAACCAATGAAAAGAATGTTGTTTAAACAGGCAGTGGTGGTTGACAGCACATATCTTTAATCCCAGCACCCAGGAGGCAGAGGTTGGCAGATCTCTGTGAGTTTGAGGCTAGCCTGGTCTACTAAGCACGTTCCAGGACAACCAGGGCTACACAAGAGACACCCTGTATGGAAAAACAAAAACAAAAACAAAACAAAACAGAATGTTGTCTGGTTTTGGAGAGACGGCTCAGTGCTTAAGCACAGTGGCTGCTCTTCCACAGAACTGGATCCAGTTCCAGCCTTAGCTTTAATAATTCTGCCAAGAGAAGATGGCCTAGTCGGCCATCATTTGGTGGAGAGGCCCCTTGATATTGCAATCTTTATATGCCCCAATACAGGGGAACGCCAGGGCCAATAAGTGGGAGTGGGTGGGCAGGGTGGGGGGTGGGGGTGGGGGGAAACTTTTGGAATAGCATTTGAAATGTCAATTAAAAAAATATCTAATAAAAAAAATTGAAAAAAAATAATTCTGCTAAGAATGCATACTAAAAGAAACATATTAGCATTATAAGAAGACAAGTGTCATGCTGCATACCTATAATCCTAGTGGCTTTTGCAAAGTACCTGGGTTTAATCTGAGCACCCACTATTACTGATTACTACAACTATGATCTCATTTTTATGTTGAGAGATATATAAAAATGATGAAAGTCACTCAACAGTAGGCCAAAATGTACAGAGTTGGAGAATAGTCATTGTTTCCTTTAAGATGATATTACAGAGGTGACAGATAGATAGAAACACACATTTCAAGGTCTGAAAACTGGAGACTAGATCATGGACTTAATGTTTATAGCCAAAACAAATCTTTGATAAGTGACCTAACTTCTAAATATTTTAGAACTATAATATGAATCCTTTCTTATATTGATATCCACAACAAATGGAGAATAACTCAATAGAATCATTTGACAAGAAAGAAAGTTCACCAACCCCTGCAGCTGCTGCTGATGGGAGGAAAGGGGCACTCTAGGTTTGTTCCAGCCCGCGTAATCCTGATTACACCTCAGTTTTTTAACAGACAGAGGAGTTGGCTGAGGAAGAAACCCAAGGCTTCTTTTGGCAGAAGGAGTCTGGCTTGAAACATTACACCTAAAAAAAAAAAAAAAAAAAAAAGGAAAATAAAAATTTTCATACTACCCTTTCCCTCTAACAGAGTCAGAGAGATCAACGTCTACAGGAAAACAGACTCAACCTTAAGAGGAACATTGGTAACAGTGGGCACTTATGAGAAAAATCCAAAGTTAGTAAGTTCATACAGAAAACTCGAGACATGAGCCTTGTGCACATGCCTTATATCCATTCATTAACTGTCAATAAAAACAAAACAAAACAGAAAGCTGAGGATGTTTCCGTATTCGCCCTATAAACTACATGACCCAAGCCAATGGCTTGAGAAAAACTAGTTTCCCTTTTCAGTTCTTTTCCATGTACTTTGTGATGTCACCTAGTTTTGGACAAATTCAGGCAGTATATCTTCTTCACTATTTCAAATCACATCAGAGAAAATATTTAATGTTTTAAAGAAAGATGTTAAAAGTTTATGCTTGGAGGTAGAAATATTAGGAGTATTTAAAATTCTCCTATATAAGCCGGGCGTGGTGGCGCATGCCTTTAATCCCAGCACTCGGGAGGCAGAGGCAGGCGAATTTCTGAGTTCGAGGCCAGCCTGGTCTACAAAGTGAGTTCCAGGACAGCCAGGGCTATACAGAGAAACCCTGTCTCGAAAAACCAAAAAATAAATAAATAAATAAATAAATAAATGAAATAAAAAATTCTCCTATATATTTTGTTTTCCAAAAAAGGTTAAAGCAATTTTTATTTCTTTAATGGTAAATTTCTGTCTCCTCACATTTCTTTTATTATTACAAGTATTAATCTTTACCAGTAGGCAGCACGTGACTTTGCTGCTATTTTGAATTGCATTCCGAACTACACTTGAGGTTGAACACCTTTTCTATAATTGTATGTTTCTCTAAATGGTCTATATAAGTTTTTTTTTCCCCTCCAGGGTCTCACTATGCATCTCTGCCTGGCCTTTTTATGACCAGGCTGGCCTTAAACTCACTGAAAGTGGTCTGCCTCTGTATACAGGGCACTCAGATTGTAAATGGGTACCATCACACTGGACAAATATAACATTCTTTGTCTATATCCCTGGATTATAATTTACTCTATTACTAACATCTAACTCTATTTCTCTTGCTGTAAATGTCAATCTGCTTTCTTTTTAGAGTACTATTTTACTCATGTGGGGCTTTTTGTTTGGTTTTCTTGTTTTTTGGAATAGGGTTTCTTTGTGTAGTCCTAGTTGTCCTGAAACTTGCTTGTTAGACCAGGCTGACTTTGAACTCAGAGCCCCACCTGCCTCTGCCACCTAAGTGCTGGAATTTAAGGTGTTTGCCACCACACCTTGCTCCCATGTGGATCTTTAAAATACTATTTGTTATTTGTTGAGGCTTTTTTTTTTTTTTTTTTTTTTTTGGTTTTTCGAGACAGGGTTTCTCTGTGTAGCCCTGGCTGTCCTGGAACTCACTCTGTAGACCAGGCTGGCCTCGAACTCAGAAATCCACCTGCCTCTGCCTCCCCAGTGCTGGGATTAAAGGCGTGCGCCACCACGCCCAGATAGAAGTAAATTTAATTACTGCATAAGAGACAACGGCAGTTCAAAATGCTCCCAGAGACTTTAACCTGACCATGCTTGAGGGGATGGAAATGCAGTGGTCAAAAGACTTAGAAATGTCAGTCAACATGAGTAGCATCAATATAAATCTTTCCAGATCTCCATTTATTATTGTTGGACACATTTCAAAACAGATAAAACTAAATATTTCTTGAGTATTTTCTACCTAAGTGCCATGATGTTATCAGAACTGACTCTGCTGTGCTTAAACTAGGGCATTAGCTGAGAGTGTAGAGACCAGCCCATTTCATCACTCAAGATTCTGAAGGAGAGCCCTTCAGCGTCTATGCTCAACACTGTATAACTAACGCATACCTGTCCAGGTTAGTGCCACCAGAAGAGTAGTCCTTTGATCCAGCTCTGCTCCCATAGAATGAGGATGACTGCAGAGGTAAAAGCCCTACACAATACATGAAAGAACACTTAATGCCTAATTTAACCACCCAAGGGCCTCTAATAAGATCACACAACTTACATTTAACGCTACTCTTAATACATGCCCATCTAAAAGATCAAAACTGAAGAAAGTTACAAGAGCAGAGCAGTGTTCTCTGCCTGAAAGCTGTTCAAGGTCGGTCCTTTTCTAGCTTCTAAGCCCTTTCCCCCTTTTCCTTGAGAGTTTCATGCGTGCATATAATGAAGTCAACAGACTCCCACTTCCTTGCTCTCACTCTCTCACTGCTCCTGCCAACAGCCCTCATTCCCAAGAGGTGCCCTCCTGCTCTGTGTCTTCTGTGTGTGGTCCACTGATTGGTTTCTATAGGTAGCTTTTTGTGTCTTATATAGCAGAAGTTCTTTTTTGTGCTTTGCCTTTTTCCAGACAGGGTTTTTCTGTGTATCCCTGGCTGTCCTAGAACTCAGAAAGATCTGCCTGTCTCTGTCTCCTGACTGCTGGGATTAAATGACTGCGCTACCACTGGCCAGCCAGTCAGAAGTTAAGACTTTCTCATTTGCTTCAGCAATTCCTCTGGACCATAGGTAAATAACTCAAACAATTACTGATAGAAAGTTATAAGTAAGTTTATTTTAAAAACAATTCTTTAACGTATATATAATTTTATCATTTATTAAAGATAACAGCAATTTGTATACTAATGAGATGGCTTATGTATTTACTATTTACATTTGCTAACTGCTGGATGGTTATAATCACTTAAAACAAACAAGTGCTATTAATATGGTCTAAGTATTAGTATTTCAGAAATAAGGCTTATATTGGTCGTACTTCTTCCTGTAGGAATTCCAATGATAAGAAGCAACACTGATGAGCCTTAATTTAATTCTAAGTCTCTCATTCAGTCTATGGCCCTGGCACTCTAACACTAAACTTCTACATACTGAAATAGAGGAAAAAGAAAGTAAAATCTGGATTTGGGGGGGGGGGGGCGGGGATTGGGGGTGGTCGGGGTGTGGTGTCAGGGAGAGCAGTGCTGGAACTAAAGGTATGAGTTTCCATGCCACTTACTGCTGTTTTTTTGAGAGACAGTTTCATGAAGTCCCAGCTAGTGTCAAACTCACTTTGTAGCTGAGGCTAGACTGTGAACTTCTGGTTCCCCTGATTCTACCTTCTGAGTGCTGAGATTATAGGTGTCTAACATCATGACTGGAAAACAGTCCTTATTTATTTATATTCAGTGGGTGTATGTGTGCTTATAAGTATGTAACACAACGCATGTGGAAGTCAGAGGATAGCTTTCCAGAGTCAGTTTTCTCCTTCCACCACATTCACTGAGATCAAATTCAGGTCTTCAGGATTGGTGGAAAGTATTCTAACCCAATGAGCCATCTTGTCAGCCTTCTTTAAAATACTCTTGTCAATTATTGGTACAAGCTACTGAGTAATGAATAACATTATTCCTGAACAATGTATAAGACATGTGCTAGTTTAATAGTCTATCATATAAACAAACAAACAAACAAAAATGAGACCATATTAAAGAAGAAAACTTACCTGATGTTCGATTTTCTTCTGCCTGTTTCAAACTCAGCTGCTTTTCTCTACTGCTGGTTAAATATTTTCTGGAAGGGTCTGTCATAGCTTTGTTGTTCCTACAGTTAACAATTTTAAATCAATATAGGGACTGTAAAAAGATAATTCTTAATTCTCGGTGAATTAAGAATTATGAAGATGGCCTCTCATTAAGACAAGAACCAATGTAAACTATGACTAGCAAATTAAGCAAAAATAAAGGAATATTTTTAAATAATTAAAGACAGCAAGATGATACAGAGTTTTCTTGGCTAAAAGCAAGATCAGGAGGCTGGCCAGACAACTCACTAAATAAAAGACTTGCCAGAAAGGCCTAATAATCTAAGTAGGATCCCAGGATCCCACAGTGAAGGTAGAGAACCAACTTTTGCAAGTTGTTCTGTGATCTCTACATGTAAGACATGGTATGTGTATATGCACACACAAAGTAATAAAATTTAAAACTATTTACCTGAGACAAGAACAATTAAAGAGGTCAACTATCCAGTATTGATGCTTTGTGGTTTTAAAAAATAAACTCTAAAATGTTCATGTCACATATAATTTGAAATGCTATTTAGAAAATATAAACATTTCAACTTGTAGTGTTTAATAAGTTTAAGTGCATGAATACAAAGTTAAGACTTTCTTCTTTGAGATAGGGCCTTTCTATATAACCCTGGATGTCCCAGAACTAGTTCTGTAGACCAGGGTGTCCTCAAACTCACAGATCCACCTGCTTTTGCCCCAAGTGCTGGGATTAAAGGCATAAACCACCACACCCGGCTTATGATGGGTGTCTTTAATTCCAGCCTGCAGGAGCCAGAGGCAGGTGGACCTGTGTGAGTTTGAGGCCAGCCTGGCATATGAAGCAAGTTCCAGGAAAGCTATAGCTACACATAGAGAAACCCTGTCTTGAAAGACAAAACAAAGGCACACACAATCACACCAAGCACAAAGTGAGGAATTTTAAACCTCAATCCCTCATTATTTCCAAGTACCTGAAGGCAGAATGTCTACATAAATAAAATCTCCAAGTTTTGATTGAAATTGCTAATTTAGGAAAATCATCATAAATTAAGCTTGTAGCACACAATGCTGTTGCTCTGCCCATATTCCCTGACTCCATTTTTGTGTCCTCTGTTTCACATCTTCACCCTACAACCTGTCATTAAGAAATATACCAATCCTTGCACTCAGGAGGTGGAGCCAAGGTCAGGAGTTCAAAGACAGCCTGAGCTACATAAGACCCTTGTGTTTCCTTCTCTCCATCCTTTAATGAGCTTGGCCCTGTAATTAATTTTCTTTTTCTGAAAGAACAAAACAGAACTGTTTATGAGTTCTGATCCTAAACCCAAAAATGTCTTTCAGATTTCTAATTCCTTTGAATCCTGCCACTGCTATATTATTGTAGGCTTTCTTTCTAGATGGTGGAAGACACATGAGCTATTCAAAGCTTCCCAAGCTACTTACTGACCACAGATTCATGGGAAATATCAAAGGGTCTACATGAAACTGGTTAAGTCAAGTTTAAATAAGCTTAAGTGACTATAATTTATAAGCAATGACTTTGTTGTTTGTTTTTTTGAAACAGGCTTTCTCTCCCCATAGCCCCGCTGTCCCACAACTCACTATGTAGACTAGGCTGGCCTTGAACACAGAGATCTACCTGGCTCTGCCTCTTGGATGAGTGAATTAACCAGTAGTATGTACCACTAGGTCTGGGCAACAATACTTTTTAGGCTATATTTTAAAGACACTATATGGAACAACATTTTATATAGTAATAGGTAACTGCTACAGGGGATGTAAAGTAAAATGTAGCCGTGTAGACTACAACACCAACTTGCTGCTACTATGAGTATTGATCTGTTCAAGAGAGAAGATGGCAGGCTCAGCTAAGACCATTGTGTGGAGTTACTGGCCCAGAGGAATGAAGTAGGTACTTTAGGATTTTAGAGCAACACCATCCTGTCTGCAACAAAAAATTCTAAGTTATCTATGAGGTAAGATATGTTACTCTTTTCAGACTATGAGACCCTCCAAGAGAATAAGCATGTGATTACTAGTCATTAAGGGACTATGTTACCACAGGCATCAAGAACCAGTGTTATCCCACTGTAAATTTCTAAGGTCAAAGGGGCACAGCAGCAACCTACCATACCTGGAATTAAACATATTGAGACTAGGCTGATGACTTCCTATGACCAACGGAAAGAGTGATAATAAACCTAGACCTGATCTGGACACTAGTACAAATGAAAACCAACTACAACTGGAGGAAAGGACGGTGCTGAAAGACAAAGGTGAGGAAATGGCTTCTAGGGAACATATCTCTGCACTCACTGTGTGCACACAGAGGCGCGGACTACTTACTAGCTGGCAGGAGAGGGTTTAGATGGATGATTAGGTGCTAAAAGATTATGAAGAAACGATATACAGAGGAAATATATGGAGAAGTGTGTATAAAAAAAATACAGCTTCATATGCTAATTTTTACCAGAGATATGCCTGAAATCACCCTACAAACAGCATAGTAACTTGTCTGGCAATTCAGCCAACCTCTGTCCTTTGCTATTCTAATTTTTCTGCCAGAGATCTATTAAAACAGCTATAAACTGGGCGTGGTGGCGCACGCCTTTAATCCCAGCACTTGGGAGGCAGAGACAGGCGGATTTCTAAGTTCAAGGCCAGCATGGTCTACAAAGTAAGTTCCAGGACAGCCAGGGCTATACAGAGAAACCCTGTCTTGAAAAACAAAAACAAAAAACAAACAAACAAACAAACAAACAAACAAAAAACCAGCTACAGTGCTGGGCAGTGGTGGCGCAGCCTTTAATCCCAGCACTTGGGAGGCAGAGGCAGGCGGATTTCTGAGTTCGAGGCCAGCCTGGTCTACAAAGTGAGTTCCAGGACAGCCAGGGCTACACAGAAAAACCCTGTCCCCCCCCCCAAAAAAACAAAAAAAAAAACAAGAAACCCAGCTATAGTAACAGATAAAAATCTATAGCATGGACTTACCCTCATCAAAATTCAGCTATTGCTACTGCTGTTTTATCTTAACTGGACAACAGCAGAAACTGGTGCTGAATTTGACTGAGCCCACTCTTATGAAAAACAATTTGTCACTGGTTGCAAATGATTTTACTAAAATCCTTCCACCCTAGAAAAGACTATAAATGAGCCAGAGATGTCTCAGTGGGTAAAGACACTTAACACCAAGCCTGATAACCTCAACTCTGAAGGAATAAATGTTGTTTGCTTTTAGGGCAAGTTTACAGTGATTTTTTAAGGCAGTCCCAGGGATCTAACATTGTCTCTGAAAATACACCCAAACCCGCCCCCCCTAACAGTTTATACTGGCCTACTTGGGTTGTCGTAGCAAAACACCACAGCCTGGCTACAACACCAACTGATTTTCTCAGTGTGTATGCTCTTAGCTATAGGGTCATGGACTCAGCAGGCTCAGTTTCTGGTGAGCCCTCTTCATGGCTTGTTGATGGCTGCCTTTTCACTATGCCATCATATGGCCAGTGTGCATAGAAAGAGATCTAGACATCTATTCCTCGTCTCAGTCCTTTTGGATCAGAGCTACACCTTTAAGACCTCATTTAATCTCATCTAACTCCACAAAAGTCCTAGCTCTAAAACCAACTTTGGGATGAGGGCTTCAACAAATGAATTTGGAGATAGGGAATAGCTTCTTGATGTCTTTCACTACCAGAAAGAAAGGAAAGTGTTGTGATACCTCTGAAAGCTTTATGTTCACAGAAAACCAAAATTACAACACTGACAAGATCACCCTCAGGGATGTGGAGATGCTGACACTTACTGTTCCAGCTTCCTATGTGATCCTACCTCAGACTGCATCAATACTACTTCTTCTAAAGACTTTCTTCCAGGACAACTTCAAAATAGCCAGCTCTTTAGGTCCTGCCTCACAGATTGATCAAATCAGGATTTCACTTAAGCCTCAACTTTCTCAGCATACAGGAACTGGACAACAAATGCTACAGCTTGGCTTTCTTAAGAACTAACTGCTGTCCCACTTTAATTGAGTGCCAAAAGAAAACTATACACCCAAATCAGCAGGGAGCAATTTTAAGAAAACTTTGTCCCTTTCCAAAGAGGTGGGGTGGAGGAATTTTGGTCATTCATTGAATGTTGGATGTGTGTCATCATTAAAGGGGAAAGTTACAAATAGGGTCTTGGACAAGAAGTTAATGAAATAGGGGGATTCGATTTAGGGATTTCTTTTTCTCTTTCCTTTCTTTTTCTCTGTCCTTTTTTATGTAAGGAAAAGGGTGTTGAGAAGAAAAAGGGGGGGAGGATATAGGAAGGAGGAGAAGAAAGAAGAGGAAGAGGAAGAAGAGGAGAAGAAAAGGGGTAGATTACTGATCTACTCTTAAACCAAAAAGTTTTATAGTCATAATCATACATTGGTTTTATCTTTGTATTTTGATGTGAAATTGAGGTTATATTTTGCTATATTGGCACAGAATTTTGTATGCTGATACAAATTTAAAGGTTACATTGGTTTAGATTATTATACATCAATACAAAAATTTAAAGTTGTTTTTTTTTTTTGGGGGGGGGGGTTGGTTTTTCGAGACAGGGTTTCTCTGTCTAGCCCTGGCTGTCCTGGAACTCACCAGGCTGGCCTCAAACTCAGATATCCGCCTGCCTCTGCCTCCCCAGTGCTGGGATTAAAGGCAGGAGAGATGGCTCAGAGGTTAAGAGCATTGGCTGCTCTTCCAAAGGTCCTGAGTTCAATTCCCAGCAACCACATGGTAGCTCATAATCATCTATAATGTGAAATGGTTCTAATGTGAAATGGTTCCCTCTTCTGGCCTGGAGGCATACATGAAGGCAGGACACTGTATACATAATACATACATAAATCTAAGAAAGAAAAGAATGGAAATACAAGTTAATAGTCAAACTCACGGTCATGTCAGATACTAGTTTAGATCAGCACAGAAATATACATCCTGGCTTGAACAGATAATAGGTAGCTGAAGAAAGGCAACATTTGCTTGTTCAGATTCACTAAGAATAGATATATGGTCTTCAAAAGCCACAGAGACTTACAGAATATGGCGTTTAAAGATGTTTTTATGTTAGCCCCTGGCAGCACCCCATTTGACTTGAAAGAAGATGATGAACATTGAAGGACCTCCATCTGGAGAGGGCTTCATATGTGGCACACTAGCCACTGGGCAAAGAAAATGCCCTAACTTCATCTGCAGACAAAATGCTGTCCAGAAAGGACAAAGGGTGCAGGGAAGTCAACTGTCAAGGCAGGGTAAGGAAATCCCTCATAATTCCTGCTTCACAAAAGGTCTGTCAGATATTCTAGGCCAGAAGGCTGATGATGATGCTCCAATATTTTACAGAATATTGGTGACTATCTAGGCAGTTGTTTCTGTAATTTCTATAATTTTTGGAAGCTGTATCCCTATGCTTCCTGCATACTTCTCAGGTTTCTGATAGGGTTGACGACTAGACAGTCATAGTCTTACTATAAGCTTAAGTTGTTTATGATTTAAGATGTTCTAGGTCTAAGAAGATGTTTTTAGGATGGTAATACAGGTTAGGATAGAAAATGGTTTAGATGCAGAATGCTGAACTCACAAAGATAGGGTAAATGATAGAATACTTTAAGTTGCCAAATATAAATGCATCAGACATTATGAATGTAACTACTACCCAATAGTTTTCATAATTGTTTCATAATTGTTCCTACTGTATGTTATTATTATAAGAGCCTTTTTATTAGGCAAAAAAGGGGGAAATGTAATGGGTTGGTTTGATGCTGCTTGTATTTTAATGCTAAATACTGGTTCTCAAGATGTGGTTGCTTCTGACATCAAGTAGATCCTAACATACACCAAGTGATGCTATGTAAACCTTGTTCCCCAATTTAACTGGTCAATAAAAGGCTATGATTAGGCAGTGGAGGGAAGAGGTGAGACTTGGGGATTGAGTGGGGGCATGGCAGGTAGAGGGAGAATAGAAGACACAGAGAAGGAGGAGGCTGCCATGAGAGGAGATGGACCATGAGCATATGGCCAGGAGGAAACAGCAAGTAACAAGGGACATTATGGCTGGGGAATAAGTTTAAATAGCTCCAAACCTGCCCAGTCTAGGCTTACAGCTTGTAAACAAAATACCTGGATTGTGTGTCTTTTATATGGCTACTTAGAATTATAAATTTGTTTTACAGGGAGGAAGTCTAAACCAAAACAGTGGCCCAACAAAAAATATTTGTTGAACTGGACATAATGACGTACATTGTAATCTCTGCACACAGGAGGCTGATGAGCTCAAGGCCAGTACATACTTATTAAGACCTTTTCTCAAAAACAAAAATAAGCAAGAAACTCAAAGAACAAAAGAACAATTTATTTCAAGTTCTTCAGCTCTGTTCTTTCTCTCAGTGGAACAAAGGGCAGATTGGAACTGTGCAATAGAATGTCAAGAGCTAGGGCCCCCAACGAAGTCTCTGTTCTTGCATCACCAAGACACTTTATAATAGGAATGATCACAAATTAAACACCGCTGCTGCAAATTCTCCCTAGGAGTTTTAGCAATTGATGTGAGAAACACTGGTCAAATGCCACAAAGGCTCTTAAAGCAACTTACGATGATGAATCATTTTCCTTAGGATAATCTTCAGTCAGCTCTGAACCAGATAACATTCTCTTCCTCTTTTCAGTGCTATAGAGAACAGATTTTTTTAAAAGACTACTTTTACAAAGTCATAATTCATACCATTAAAAACAATAAACCAGGGCAGGGAAGAAAATGTGACATAGTAAAGTGCTTCACATGCAAGCACAGATCCACATGAAGGCTGAATTTGAGGGTGTGTGACTATGACCCCAGTGCTGGAATGGTTCCTGGCACTTGCTAAGCTCCAAGCCAGAGACAAGCCCTACCTCAAAACAAGGGGTGGGTAGCATCTGAGGAATGCCCCCCCCCAAGTTGTCTCTTGGCTTTCACACACATGTACAAATGTGCACACGTATCTATACATGCACACCCACGCACATCCAGACAAAAAAAATTTAAAATATGCTCAAAGATTGAAAGACAATAGCCTGATTCTTTACGCCCTGCTTAATATGCTGTTTGTCTGCATGCTCAATGCATGTCACTGACATAAACTGATGACAAACACTTGTAATTACACATGAAAAATGTGTTCTATACTTGCTGCTTTCTTCTCCTTGAATTCCTCAAAATCCCACAAGACATATATAACAGGTTCTGAAGGACTAATAAGTCTTTCCTACCGGTTTTCTAATAATCCTGATCTAAGAGGTGTTGATGTCAGCGTCAAAGAAGGAACAGTCCGGGTAACAGCCATTCCACTTCCAGTTACAGTCTTAATTGGTCCTCTACCAGGACTGCCAAGAACTTTTCGAAATGGAATTTCATCTTTAGTTTCTAAATTTCCTCTTTTTGAAGAGGCCTGTAAGAATAAAACATGAGACAGTTAAATCTTTGACTTAAAGGAAAACATATTTGAGGCAGGATCACATATAAACTCCAGGACAACGTCAAACTTGCTAAGTTTAGCAGAGGATGGCCTATCTACTTCCTAAGTACTAAGATTATAGGCATACAGCACTGTGTCTGGCTTATGTGATTCCAAGGGGTACATCAGGGTTCATGTGTGCTGAACAATCTAGAAACTGAGCTGCATCACCACAGCAATTTTTATTTTTTTAGAGCAACAATTTTTATGGAGAGTTAAAAAAGGAATACAACCAAGTATTTATTTCTAGTCCAGTCTCTTTGGTCTAAGACTCACTGTGTGGAAGTATTCCTCTGTGTGACACCCAGCACCACCACTGAGCTTCCTGCTCAGCACCTAGGAATATATTTACAAAACATCTCTAGGAGAGTCTATGACACTATGTCTTTTTATGTTACTTTGCTTTATACACCTGAGAATTTTATATTTTGTGGTGCTTGGGCTTGAACTTAGAGCAAAGTAACATTAAAAGACATAGATTAATGAGTTAGCAAGATGACACAAAAGTTAGAGCACTGGCTGCTGTTTCAGAGGACCCAGGTTCAAGTTCTAGCATTCATATGGCAAAAAACACCATCTGAAACTCCAGTTCCAAAAGATAAATATGATGTTGTTTTCTGGCCTCCAAAGGCACCAAAATACACACATGGCACCCAGACATAAAGGTAGGGAAAATGATCATAGACATAAAATAAAAATTTAAAAAATTTAAACCAAAAGGCACTACCATTAAAATATTTTATAAAGATACAGATAGAGGACCATCAATATTATCCTATCCCTACCTAATGAATGGCCCGTGCAGTAACGTGAACATATTTGACAAGTAGAATTTGAGATGAATGTTCAGCCAGTGGTGTTGACAGTTATATGGTGACATTAAGAACTATGTGATTCTGGGACTGAATTCCACTATTTCCCAACCTGCTGTTTTTCCCTTCTCTATTCTATTTAATTATATACGTGGAAGTGTACTAGCTATATACTATTTGGCCATTTTTGTTATTGAAAAAATTTAATTAGCTTATTTACTTAATTTATTCATTTGTTTTATGTTTTGCCTACATGTATGTCTGTGCATCACATGGCTGCCTGGTGCCCACAGAGGTCAGAAGAGGATATCAGATCACTTTAGACTGAAGTTACAGATGGTTGTGAGCCACATGTAGGTTACAGAAATTGGGTGAGCCCCATGTGGGTTCTGAGAATGATACACAGGGCTTCTGGCAAAAGCAACAAATGCTTTTAACTGATAAGCCAACTCTCCAGCCCTTTATTGGTTGAAATTTTGATAATAAAAGTATTTTACCTGCAAAACTACAATGAGGTGCTGAAGATCTGGCCCAAGGTTAAGAGGGCTCTTGCAAATAGAGTTTAGTTCCTAGTACCCACGTCAGGCATCTCACAACCACCTGTAACTCTAGCTCCAGGAAGATGGAATGACAATGTAGAAAACTGTGTAAAATTAATATTAGAGATGTTTATAGCTATTTAAACATTGATTGCTGGGGGGGGGGGTGATGGTGCACAGCTTTAACCCAAGCAAAAAAGGGACCTAGAGGCATGCAGGTTTCTGTTGCAATTGAGTCCAGATTACTCTACAGAGGGAGATTCAGGAAAGCTAAGGCTACACAGAGAAACCTTGTCTCAAAACCAAAACCAAAACCAAAACACAACAAAACAAAACCCAAAACATTTATATCTGCTACACATTTTAACATTTCAGCATTTACATTTCTAACTATAAATGTGTTCATCTCAAAATATTATACTTCAAAGAGGCCAGACTCCTCCACTCCTTCTGTATAAACTTCCAACACTATAATATATACTAATAGGAAGCACTGGTTGTTCCCTACTCTGTCATGGTAAATAATCATCTTCGTTTTCATGCAGGTATGGTGGCCAATACCATTACTCCCATCACTGGGAAGCAAAGAAAAATGAAGGAAGATCTCTGTGAGTCTGAGGCACACCTGGTCTAAAAAAAAGCAAGTTCTAGGATACCAGAACTACAGAGAAAGAACTTGTCTAAAAAAAAAAAAAAAAACCCAAAAAATAAATCTTTGTGTGAGCTTAGATGGATGGCTTAGCGGGTAAATGCACCTATCACGAAGTCTGATAACCCAAATTCATTCACCAGGATGCATGTGGCATAAAAAAGAAAATAAACTCCTATAAGCTGTCCTCTGACTACCAGATTTATGCAAGTGGCACAAACACACACACACACACACACACACACACACACACACACAAATTAACTCTAAAAACGAAACCATGAAAAGAATCTAAAAGTCATTTAACTCTTTATTACTGTTCAACCCATCAAGTATTATCTAAGTAATCATCTCTGTACAAATATATATACAGAAGAGCTTTGAAGTTTCTGATTTTATACCTGGCTTTCCTTTGCAAACGAATGAAAAGAGACACAATGATTGCTAAACTGCTGGAAGAATATTTACTGGTGCATACTAAGTCTCACAGCTTGCTGAATACTATAAACAAAAGCTTTTTTCAAATCAAAAACAATCTCAATAAAATTGTGTGGCGTCATATAGTGTAAAGGCAAGATTCACGATATACGACAGGCCCAAAGGCATCAAAGAAATAGCAGCAAACACTCTAGGGCGGTCTCTAGTAGTACAGTACACAACTAGCCCCTTTTACTGAACTTCTAAGATGTTGGTGCTGTCTCCATTTTACAGACAGGCACTGAGACTCAGGAAACATGAGCTTAAGCAATGACACATGTCAGTAAGTGGCAGTACTATATGCCAGATTTTATAATAAGAAATCCTTGGTTGTAAAAACAACATTGTAGTCTATTCTGATAACCGTGAGACATTAAACAATTGTTCAGTAAAACTATGTAATATATTTGGAAAAACTATGTAAGAAGGTCAAATTGAATTGTAAAACAGGCATCAGTAGTGACACAGGCCTTTAATCCAAGCACTTGGAAGGCAAAGGCAGGTGGGTGTCTTGAGTTTGAAGCCAGTTTTGTCTACAGAACTAGTTCCAGGATAGTCAGGGCTACATAGACAAACCTTGTCTCAAAACAACAACAGAAAGGTAAAATTGGGATAAAATTTAAGAAACTGCTTATAAAAACAAAGTGATAACAGGTCAGATATGTCAAAGTACCACTATGACACTGCTACACTAGAGATCACCTAAAGTCCACACTATGCAGCTACTTAGCATATATATATATGTGCTAATCAATTCTTTAAAAAGCTAGGACAATTTAAATGAACATACCTGATTGTCTGAGTAAGAAAGCTGTCTGTTAGTTTCCTTCTGCGAGGTCCTGCTGCCCAGAATAGTTCCAAAACTACTAGAACCTTGAGAAGCTTTCATAGCTGGTGGACAAAAATGAATAAACCATGTAACTTAGTAAAAATATTCATCATTAGTATTACTATATAATATAGAAATGAAAGTAATAAGGAGAAAAAACAAAGCCTCCAATTTTCTATGATAGAATGTACAAACGAGATACATAGCAACATATAGGAATAAAAGCTCCAGTAAAAGAATAAGTAACACAAAAAGGTGAGACCATTTAACAGTTTACAAGACAAAAAGAAAATGCTAGAAACTCTCAGACATAGTATTTTACAATTAACACTATGGAAAA
Source organism: Mus minutoides (assembly GCA_902729485.2). Lineage (NCBI taxonomy): Eukaryota > Metazoa > Chordata > Mammalia > Rodentia > Muridae > Mus > Mus minutoides. Next base: position 72,845 of record LR753505.1, on the reverse strand, counting down.
ATATATCACTATAACTTAGGCATGAATACTTACACCAATGTCAATATCAGAAACAGTAACAGTAAGTGTTTGTGTAGGCACATGTCACCAAGCTTAAACCACCTCTGTGATGGAAGGAGAAAACCGGTTTTTCACATGTGTGCATACTGTGTCATGGTGAATGGGTTCATACACATATCCACAAAATAAAATTAATGTAACTAAAAAGATTTTAGTTAAAAAAATTACCAAGCAGAATAATTTCTACTCCAAAAATGATAATAAAATCTATACTTGTTTACAAAAGCTCAAGGTACTCTACAAATATGGTCTTTTTCTCCTCCTTTCCTCACACAGCTACCAAAATCCCATTGTTTAGGAACGAATGGCTCAGTGAGTGAATAAGAGCGCTGGCTGCTCTTGCAGAAGACCTGCACAAACAGAGCAGTTCACAACCATCAGTAACTCCTATTGCAGGGGATCCAATGCTTTCTTGTGACCTCCACAGGCAACAAGTACACACACTGTACACATATGTGAGGGCAAAGCACTCACACACTAAAATGACTAAGTCTAAAAAAGAAGTGGAGCTTCATTATGAATTTGAGCATTTTTTTTCATGCTGAAAGTTCATCTATATCCTGAATTCATTTTTTGCAGTTTTTTTCCAATTCACTCCTGAATTCTCTCTCTTATTAGTTTATATAATGGGTTTTGTTTCATAATGATATTAACATTGTATCACATAGGAGAACAAGTGTAGGAGAACCTGCACAGATTACCAAGACCCTATTTCAAATGTAATGACATTAACATATGAGCATGTCAGTCAGCAGGTGAGTGCTTGCCTAGCATCTGTGAGGCTCTAGGTTCAATCCCTAGAACCTCAAAAAGAAAGAACTCTGTGACATCACTCTAGCTAGTATTGTTCCTTTGCCATGGAGACCATCTAAATGTTATATAGAGTCTAAGTGATCAATTATCTTTTCCACCCAGAGATTGTTAGAATTGTAATTTAAAGAGAAGAGTGAATTCTATCATTTTATATTTTAAAACTCAAAAAGATGATTCAAACTTTACTTAGATGAAAGAAAAGTATCTAGTGTTACTTAAGTACTTAGCAATTTATCTTATACACAGAAAATGCTACCAATGTTAATTCTTTTCTGCTCCAGTACATATTTTATAACTACTTTCTTCTCCTTTTCTCTCCTGTACTATTATTGTAGAAAGGGAGGAAAGGGAGTATTGCTCGGCAGTCCAAGGTGGTCAGCACTTACTACCTCATTGTAGCTTAGCCTTTAACTTGCAATGTCCCTGTCCTCACTTCCTCAGGGAAGAGATGACAAATGTATCACCATGTCCAGCTGGATTTTCAAGGTATTTGTAAAAATACTATCTAATACTATCAAATACTAGTCCTTATAATGTGTGTAATTGTGCATCAAGGCCACTGAACCTAAAAAATTAAAATGATTTACCCAAAAATCAAAGAGTATGTTAAGAGTTAAGCTTACAGCACACTAATAACAGCACTGAGTTACTAAGTCTCTAACATGCATTCACTGGGACTTGTTCTTTAGAAAGCCTGGGTGTGGTAGTATGTGCCTAAAATCCAAACTATGTGGGAGGCTCAGGTAAGAAAGTTCAAAGCCAGCAGAGGCACGTTAGCCTGACCCTATTTCAAAATAAAAAATAAATGAGCAAGAAATGTAGCTTTAGTGATAAGAGTTTCTGTCTAAAATGAGAAAGACTCTTGGGTCTCTAGTGAGTATAAAACGCTTGCCTCTCAATGCATTTAAAGATGCGGTTTGCTACAAACATTTTTTAAAAAATACATCATCATCATCATCATCATCATCATCATCATCATCATCATCATCAACAGGGTCTCTCTGTATAAAACGCTTGCCTCTCAATGCATTTAAAGATGCGGTTTGCTACAAACATTTTTTAAAAAATACATCATCATCATCATCATCATCATCATCATCATCATCATCATCATCATCATCAACAGGGTCTCTCTGTGTAGTCCTAGCTGTCCTGGCCCTGAACTTTACCAATCTCCAATTGAGATCAAAGGCACTACTACAACCATCCAGCTCACACGTTAATTCTTAGGACTATGATTCAATTAGTATGATGTGTATGTTAGACAAAAGCAAAACAGAAATATAGACTGAGCTCCCAATATGTAAGATCTTAAACAGTGCTATATTCAAATGCTTTTTTGAGATGGGATTTTTCTATAGAGCCCAGGCTGGCTTCAAACTCACAATCCTACTACCTCTCAAGTAACAGTTACAAGTATATTGTACACCTTCCTCCTGCTTTTTCTCTTCTGTCCTTTCCTCAACAGTTAGTTAACAGACCCGTTTTTAAACAAGGTCTGCTAGCCTTAGCTTCCTGAGTGCCAGAACAGCAGGCATTTGCCATCTCACTACTTGAACTCAGTACTGTTAATACTGACGTTATCGGAGTTTAAGATTGGTGGTATAAACAAATGACTACTTAACAGAAACCTACAAAAACCTTATTTTACAGGAGTGGTATACTAATATATCAACTAAAGCTAAGAAAACTCATACTGCTACATCTTCATTCTCTGTGGAGACGGGTGGAGGCATGCAGGGCCTTGTACATGCTAAGTGCCGATTCTATTAAAGCTACACCTCCATTCTTTTCATGTGTTACACTTAAATTTAAAAAAAAAAAAAAAACAAGATAAAGTTAATCAGTGATATTTACTTCCTCCTTTTCAATTTGAACACCCCTTTATTTCTTCATTGCCCAGTTGCTCTGGCAAGATTTCAAATGCTCATATTGAACAGAAGTGGCAAGAACAGAGTTCCCTATATTGTTATTGATTTTAGAGAAAAAGGCTTTTAGATTTTTTTCTTAAATGTGTAAGCTGTGTGCTTAACTTGAAAATCCTTTATCACGTTGAAATAGTTTTTTCTACCCATAGTCTGTCTATTAAATAGAGTATTTATTGTCAAAGAATATTAATTTTGGGTCGGGTGTGGTGGCGCACACCTTTAATCCCAGTGCTCGGGAGGCAGAAGCAGGCGGATTTCTGAGTTCGAGGCCAGCCTGGTCTAAAAAGTGAGTTCCAGGACAGCCAGGGCTACAGAGAAAACAGTCTCAAAAAAACCAAAAAACCAAAAAACAAAAAAAAGAAAGAATATTAATTTTGTCACTTTTTAACATCAATTGAGATGACTATATGTTTTTGTCCTTCCTTCTGTTAATGTGGTACATTATATAGACTGATTTTCATGCTGCACTATTCTAATATTCCAGGAATAAATTTAACATAATTCTTTTTTTTTTCCCCCTTGTTCCAGTCAACCCCACTCGCTCTGCTCGACCCCGCTCGCTCCTGCCGGCTCTGCTCGCTCCAGCCAGCCCCACTCGCTCCCAGCCGCCCCCATACGCCTCCCCCACTCGCTTTGATCGGCTCTGCTTGCTCTGGTTGCCCCCCCCCCCGACTCCCCCCTACCCGCTCCCCCCCCTTCATTCTGGCCGTCCCTGTTTGGCTCCGCTCGCTCCGGACAGCCTCGCTTGCTCCGGTTGGTCTCTCCGGTCCAAGGATTCATTTCTTATTATTCTTCATAAGTACACTGTAGCTGACTTCAGACGCACCAGAGGAGGGCGTCAGATCCAGAGGAGGGCGTCAGATCTTGTTACGGGTGGTTGTAAGCCACCATGTGGTTGCTGGGATTTGAACTCATCACCTTCGGAAGAGCAGTCGGGTGCTCTAACCCGCTGAGCCATCTCATCAGCCCCTTGTTTTTTTTTTTTTTTTTTCTTTGAGACAAGGTTTCGCTGTGTAGCCCTGGCTGTCCTGGAACTAACTTTGTAGACCAGGCTGGCCTTGAACTCAGAAATCCGCCTGCTTCTGCCTCCCGAGTGCTGGGATTAAAGGCATGCAGTCGGGTGCTCTAACCCGCTGAGCCATCTCACCAGCCCCCATAATTCTTGTATAGTGCCACTTAACTCAGTCCAATAGTACTTAGCTGAGAATTTTTCTATCAGGAATACTGGTGTACAGTAGTCGTCATATTCTTTGACTCAAACAGCTTAGGATATCCTGAGCTCACATCATCTCATATCGCTCACGTTGCTAAGGATGATCTTAAACTCTGATCCTTTGCCTCTACCCGTGTTGGGATTACAAGCATGCCCACCATGCTTAGTTTCTATGTACTGAGCTGTTAGGGATCGACTCCAGGGCCTTGTACACGCTAGGCAAACACTCTACCAAGTGAGTCCCATACCCAGCCCTTAGTCATCACATTCCTTTAGAACTGTTAATGTCAGACTCACGAGATGACGGGTGCTTACCTGCATGAAGTCTGTTTTGATGGACTGCATCTAGGAACAACCTCATTTCCTCTGCATCCTTACTTGGTACTTTGTCAATAGACAAGAAGCTGTTATCTTGTAAAGTCAACATTAGGCGACTTTGTTTTGTTCCACTGGGTCGTAGTACCACATTTTTAATGTTATGACTTAGCTTAAGAAAGAAAGAAAGAAAGAAAGAAAGAAAGAAAGAAAGAAAGAAAGAAAGAAAGAAAGATTATCTTTTCATCCAAAATATTCAAATTACAATAAAGTTGTCTAAAAACTGCTAACCTCTGTATGTTTCAATTTACCTTTTTCCCTTCCTCCAAAAGGAGTTCCTTTTTCTTGATAAATTTAACTCAAATATATAACTTTGGTTAAAAAGATTTATTTTATTTTTAATTATAAGGATGCATGTTTGTCTGAATATGGGCATGTATTAGCTAGCATCTATGGAAGCCAGAAGGCACTGCATTCCCAGAGGCTAGAATTCGTCAGTTATGAGCTGTTCCATATGACTGCTGGAATTGAACTGGGTCTGTATAGCAAGAGAAGTATGTGCCTTTAGCCACTGAACCTTTTTTTTTTCTTTTCTGTTTTTAAAAAGAGGGGGTCCCATTATATAGTCTACTTGGCCTGGAACTCACTATGTAGACCAGGCTAGCCTCTAAATTCACAGAGCTCTTATCTACCAAGCTTCTGCCCTCTGGAGTAAAGGAATTAAATATGCATGCCATCATGCACAGCTCACACTTAGCTTTTCAAACCAACTTTTTACTACATTTTATTCATTTTGTGAGTATTAGGGAAGGGGGGTTACAACAGCAATGCCAATGGAGGTCAGAGGACAGCCTGTAGTAATTGGTTTTCTCTCCACTATATAGTATGTACTTCTATCCTCTCAATTGAGCATAAAGCTTAATATTTATTTCTTTAAAAATAATTAATGAATATAAAAGTTTAATATGAGCCGGGTGTGGTGGCGCATGCCTTTAATCCCAGCACTCAGGAGGCAGAGGTAGGCCAATTTCTGAGTTCGAGGCCAGCCTGGTCTACAAAGTGAGTTCCAGGACAGCCAGGGCTATACAGAGAAACCCTGTCCCAAAAAAAACAAAACAAAAAAAAGTTTAATATGTATTTTGTTTTTTGTTTTGTTTTTTTTGTAAAAGATTTATTTTATTTATTATATGTAAGTACACTGTAGCTGTCTTCAGGCATTCCAGAAGAGGGTGCCAGATCTCATTAAGGATGGTTGTGAGCCACCATGTGGTTGCTGGGATTTGAACTTATCACCTTCGGAAGAGCAGTCGGGTGGTCTTACCCGCTGAGCCATCTCACCAGCCCCCTGTATTTTGTTTTTATGTGTATGGGTATTCAGCCTTCAATTATGTTTCTTGCCTGGTGCCCTCAGAGGCCAGATAAAGGTATTGGATGCCCTAGAACTGAAGTTACAGTTGTGAGCCACCATGTTGGTACTAGGAATTGGACCCAAGTCCTCTTGAACAGCAGCCAGTGTACCTAACTGCCAAACCACCTCCCAAGGCCTGATGAATATAGATTTTTAAGTACATAAAATATGGTAAGATTTTGGGTTTTTACAAAAAGAGCTTACTTTTAAGGTATGAGTGTTTGCCCATATGTATGCTTGCAACTATGTGGATGCCTAGTGCTGCAGAGGCCAGAAGAGGGGAGTTACAGGCAGTTGTAAGCTACTATGTTGGTGATGGGAACTGAACCCATATCTTCTGCAAGAGCAGTCAGTGCTTTTAATCACTGAGCCACCTCTTCAGATCCTGTTTTTATGTTTTTTTTGTTTGTTTGTTTGTTTTTTGAGACATAGTCTTAATATGTAACTCAAACTGGTCTCAAATTCACCATGCAGAGCAGGCTAGGCCTGAAGTTGTGATTCTCTTGAATGAGATTCCCAAATGCTGGGATATAGAAATATGCTCTCATGCAAAGGTGTTTTTAAATTCAACTCACAGAAATAGTAGCAGCTCTTTGCTCCTCAAGAGTCGTACAGAAGATAAACTATTTAAATTTTTTATTACATTTTTTGTGTGTACATATGTGTATATATGGTATGTACTTGTCATAGAAGGTAACTTGTGGGAATTGATAGTCTCCTACCCTGTAGGTCTTAAGGAACAAATTCAGAACATCAAGCTTGGGGGCAGGTGCCTTTATCCACTAAGTCACCTTGCTGGCCTAATAGCTATTGTTTTAAAGATAGTGATAAGTAATAAAGAACTCTCACATGTTTACAGTTAGAAGTTACAGTGCGTTACTGTAAGAGGGCTGGAGAGATGGATCAGCAGTTAAGAGTACCAGCTACTCTTCTAGAGGTCCCAAGTTTAATTCCCAATGACCACATGGTGGCTTACAACCATCTCTAATGAGTTCTGATGCCCTCTTCTGGCATGCAGGTTAACTTGCAGATGGAACACTCATATACATAAAATAGATAAACCAAAAAAAACAAAAAAACAAAACAAACCCAAGATATTTTAAAAAACTATAAAGCTATAAAGATGACCTGAACAATCATCCATTAAAATGTATGACATAGGATGGGATTATTTAGGACATAAACACTAACTTTTAGAAGACACTAAAAAAATCCCATTAAATGAATCTAGCAATTACTTCAAATATAAAAAAGGGGAATCCCTTCAGATGGCCCTGATGTGTGTGTGTGATGAGCACACTAGGTAGGGCAGCCACTGAGCTCATATTCCGCTCCCAGTTTTCCCAGGTAAGCTCTCATGGCCATGAGAGTACCTGAAACACTCTTGGAATTCCTCCAGTGTTGTAGTGAACGACCAGGCTGACTTTATTATCTTTTTCCACAATTTCAAAGGATCCTTCTTTCCACTTTGTAATCCCAGTCTGCATACTTCGAATTCTGATAGGACCATATATCTTCAGAGGAGACATATTTTCTTTAAAAATAAATTGCTTTTAACCAAATTAAAAAGCAAAAATATATGTTCACCTGACGAATTCTAAAGAAGAAAAACAAAAAAATTACAAGTGATTAATACATAATGAATCATCTTATATAATTTTCCATTTCAGTAAATCTCTTTTATCTCTGCATTCTCATACTCAAAGGACTTGACCTGCTGAAGAACACAGATAATACAGACAGCTAAGGTAGGTGGGATTTAATCTTTCATTTCTTCTGTACATGCTTCTTTGTATCTATTAGCAACTATATGTTGTATCCTGTACCACTCATAAAAGAGCTGATATGGCAATAAGAAATGAAGATTCCATTCTCAATTTAGGTAACTTTACCATTATAGTACTCATTCTTTTCTTTTTATATAATAGAGTTTGAATTTCAATTTTAAATTAAAAATCAACTCCAGTGACTTCATTTCTTAGATTATGGAGTTTCATCCCAATATAACTTAGTCAGCAATAAGTATATTCACATGTATACCATATATCAAATGAATTTTAAAAATTAGTAATTTTAAAAACTAGCTCAACATCTGGAACTACATTAGGAAAAAAAAAATCATTTAATCTTTAACAACAAAAAAATCTTACTCCTTCCCTAACCCAATATTCGGCATTACCATTCCTATCAAGCAATTTAACTTTAAACAAATATTCAAGTTTCCAGAACTATATTCCAGAATTATTTTCTTCTCTTTCGTGTGTGTATGATGTGCATGTGTGTGCTTGAGTAGAGGCACACCTGTACAGCAGTTGTCTGAGACAAGGTCCCTTTTTATCACTGCTGCATCCCACAGGCTAAGGAACCCATAAACTTCCGATGATTTTTGTCTCCACCTCCTATTTCCTATAGGAGTATGCTGGGATTATAGACATGTACGCACTCTTTCTAGTTTTTGGGTGGGAATTCAAACTCAGGTTATCAGGCTTGGTCATTGAGTACTTTACCCAGTCATCTTCCCAACCCCTTGAATGACCTTCTAATATTTGTAAGTGACTTATAGCAATCACTAATAGGATATCTAATACTCCTCAACTAGTTTTGTAAAAGTCAGCAAGTAAAATTATAGTAATAGATGATGCCAAATAGTACTGCACATATAAATGTGTAAATATCTAACGTTTAATCAAAATTTTTATGTATTTTCAAATTCTAAAACAGCATCTCCAAAATGGATTTTTGCTTATAAGTTTATAAATTAAACATCATTTGAACAATACTACTGCCTAGATAGCTCAACTGGAAAACGTAGAAAAGATAATATAGTAGACATATTAGGTCTAGAAATTGGGAGCCAATTCTGTCACTAATTGTAATTTCCTTTTCTGATATTAGTGCTGTGTCAACCATAAAGTGCAACAGCAAACAAATATAATGTTGGGGGTGAAACAGCACATACGCTCAGCTGATAGTACTATTAATATGTATGGAGTCAGTGTCCAAGCTGAATTATTCCTTCTCTATAGGATGTCTTTTTCCAAACACCTCAATAATTCACTTGTTGACCAAAGTTGCAAATCAATCATCTGTAGCGTCTAGCTAGGTAAGAGAAATGACTAAGGTAGATAAAACATGTACAAGTGTTATCAATTCTACTGCACATGAACCAAATTTGCCAGATTACCTAATTTTTTCTTCTTCATGAAAATGAACTTCATATAAAACTACTCATTTTATATTGTAAGCAGTAAATTCTAATTTACTTTCTACAAATCAAAACTCAGCTGCAGGCAGGAGTCTGGGGTCCTCTAATTCAAAGCCTATTACTAGTTACTGCACAGAAAATAACTAGGAATTAAAAAAGACATTTAAAAACATTTTGAGAGGTCAATATTCTTTATTAACATCCTCAAAAATTTCTGAGGGCCAACTGTGGCCACATTTAGATATTAGTCATTAATTAAACATAAATTCAAAGTAATAACATTTATTATTGTTATAGACCTACCTATTCATGTGTCATTTTACTCAAACTAATAAGCTTGCAGTAAGCTAAGCAAGCAACCTATACTGGTATTACATTTTAGCAATTATTTGTGGCTCTATTGTTTGTCCAGTCCTTGAGTTGTTTTTTTCCCATGTTGTCTATCAGGATTAGAAGAGATACATTTTTCCTCTCCTACACTAACTTTTCAAGCCAGAATCACTAGCTTCTGACCTTCTTGTATGATATTTTGGTACTGGACTAGAAATGGGAGGTCAGAATTCTAACTCCACATGCCTTTTCAGGCAACTTTTTTTTTTTTTTTAAATTTATTTATTATATGTAAGTACACTGTAGCTGTCTCCAGACACTCCAGAAGAGGGCATCAGATTTCGCTACGGATGGTTGTAAGCCACCATGTGGTTGCTGGGATTTGAACTCGGGACCTTCGGAAGAGAAGTCGGTGCTCTTAACCACTGAGCCATCTCGCCAGCCCTCAGGCAACTTGTTTTAAAAAAACATTTTATTTGTTTTATGAATGTGAGTGCACTGTCAATCTCAGACACACCAGAAAAAATCATCAGATCCTATTACAGATGGTTGTGAGTCATCACATGGTTGCTGGGAATTGAACTCAGGACCTCTGGAAAAACAGTCAGTGCTCTTAATTGCTGAGCCCTCATCTCCAGCCCTCAGGCAACTTTCTAAGTAAACTACAAATCAAATAGAATCACTCTCCATCTTAGTATTATTGAATGACCTTTCACTCTCCTCAAAATAAAATACAACTTCATTAACATGACATCAAAGCCTCATGAACCAGGCCCCGATTATCCATCCCTAGGAAGTGTCCCCTCAATCCAACCTTCTCAACTAAAAAAATTTCCCAAAGCCATGTAGTCTCATGACACTGAATCTTTATGTACTGTGGTCATGTCTATAAGTTTTCATGTAATCTCTCTTCCCCATCCTGCTTTAATTTCTTCTCTTGATTCTAAAATAAAGGCTCAACTTAGATGCTACCCTCTGTAAGCTTCCTGACTACTTTTCACTGGTTTTCTTCCTTTTTTTTTTTTTTTTTTTTTTTTTTTTTTTTTTTTTTTTTTTTTTTTTTTTTGGTTTCTCGAGACAGGGTTTCTCTGTGTAGCCCTGGCTGTCCTTGAACTCAGAAATCCGCCTGCCTCTGCCTTCTGAGTGCTGGGATTAAAGGCGTGCGCCACCATGCCCGGCTCGGGAATATGTTCTTTAATCTCACTAAGTATCGATACTCAAAAATGATGAACAAGCTGGGCATGGTGGCACATACCTGTAGTCCCAGCACTTGGAAGATAACTGTGGACTTAAGGCTAGTCTAACTTATACAAGTACCAGATCAAAAGAGACATAATAAGTCAATTTTTAAAAAGTTTTATATCCTATAAAGTTTTTTCATCTTTCCTTATTTACTTCTCCCTTCTAAAAGTTTTGTCTTATCAAATTCTTTCATCTTTCTTTATATCTCATTATTGGTTAGGGTACCAAAAGGGAATATAAAGCACAATTATCTTGGTATTTACCTTATTAAAAAAATCATTATTAAATAAAACATAAAATTTCATGCTCACTAAAAGAGAATAAGTACAACTTTCATACGATCAGTACCTTCTTCTGTACCAAACAGATGAACAATGACCACTTCTGAACACTCACCAAATTATCAGAGCTTGCCCTACTTGCTTAAGAGAGTTTTTCAGTCTGAAGTACATGTAGAAACAATTTAAAAAAAAAAATTTTTTTTTTGAGACAGGGCCTTACATTGTAGCACTTCTAGAACTCAGTGTAAAGTACAGGCTAGCTTCAAACTCAGCAATTCTCCTGTTTTAGGCCCCCACCTACAGAGATTGCAAAAGTGAACCATTGTGCCTAGCAATAGTTAAAGTTTCTGTCAACAAGAATCAGATTCCTTGAACTCTAACACGAATTGTCTTATCAAAGTAATATAGAACAAAAGAAAATTAAAACGAATTCTAAGTATGTTAAGAAATTCTTTTTCTAAACTACTTCACAATTGACTACCATCCAAATTTGAGTGTTCTATGCAAGCTCATATTGCAAACTGTGTATATATTGTGTTCAGTTACTTAAATGCACATATTGGAGTCATTCTGTGGAAAAAATAAAACCACATTGAAACATAAAAGTATAATTACACAATGAATATAAAAAACTGCCCATTCTTGCCTATTTGCATAATACTGGAAACACAGAACCAAAACAAAACCAACTTACTTTTCAGTGATTTTTACTGAAAAATTCCAATAATAATTCACAGTTATTCTGCTTCTTGTGCCAAAAGTAATGTACTTTTCTTGAGAAACTATTCATATTCTTCGGCTCTACCCGTGGTCCCTCCAGCAGTCATCAACTCAGCTAAAGAAAACATAAGTGTGCTTTAAAAAGTATCAACATATGAAATTAAAGCTCAAGAAAACAAATCATGTATGTAAAAAAGACTCATTTAAAGACCACTTACTGAAAATATGTAAAATATAGTGTAAGACTTTCCACCCTGTACAAAATAGGGATGTGCCTGCAGTAGAGAATGAGGAATTGTAGAAAGAGCCTGCAAGCCCATCACCCTGTGTCTTGCTTTTATTTTTTGCTACTAGATTTTGAAACTAAGTCAGTGAAAAAGTACATCCTTTGTTGACTTTAGAAACTGAGATGGCTCAGCGGGTAAAAGCACCCGACTGCTCTTCCGAAGGTGATAAGTTCAAATCCCAGCATCCACATGGTGGCTTACAACCATCTGTAACGAGATCTGGCGCCCTCTTCTGGAGTGTTTGAAGACAGCTACAGTGTACTTACATATAATAAAAAAAAATAAATCTTTAAAAAAAAAAACATTATTACATCATAACTGTCTTAAAGGCTGCTTCTAAAGTGGGTTGAGCTGTATAGTTTTTGAAGGTGGGAAAAGGGTATCTTCACTTACCTTTTGGAAAGCTCTCAAAAAAAAAAAAAAAAAAAAAAAACCCAAATTTCTTTCTTAATTTTAGGTCTCTCCAAGCATAATTTTCTCTGAAATTCTACAACAAATTTTAATACAAGATTGTCAACTTTTCACTCATCTGATCATTTGGACAAAATCTACTGATTTTCTCCAGTTAGAAGAAACAAATGTGAGTGACATTGTGCATGAATCCTCAGCACCAGGTTAACTGGCCTGCCTCTAATCCAAGCATTTGGGAGGTAGAAGCAGGAGGATCAGTTCAAAGCTCATCTTCGGACACACAGTGAGTGAGTTTCAAGGCCAACCTGGACTATATGAGAACCAGTCTCAAATAAGTTGATTAATTAAAATTCTCATTTTTTTTTTTTGCCATCACCCCACCCAGTAAGAGTAATGCATTAACTAAGCATAATGCCAACTATAGTGTCAAGCACTTTCATTTAATGTTAATAATCTTAGAGGATAGCGTTTATAACTGTATTTTACAGATAAAGGCTTTCAGAGATTAAGAAATTAGCTGGGTGGTAGGTAGTGGCTCAAGCCTTTAATCCCAACACCCAGGAGGCAGAGGCAGAAGCAGGTGGATCTCTAGTTCAAGGCCAGCCTGGTCTACAGAGTGAGTCCTAGGATAGACAGCTGGGGCTGCACAGACAAACCTTAACACGCGCCTCCCCAACACACATACACATACACATACACACACACACTACCACCACCACCACAGAGAGAGAGAGAGAGAGAGAGAGAGAGAGAGAGAGAGAGAGAAATTTATGCAGGGTGCTAGAGAAATGGCTCAGTAGTCAAAATCACTTGTTGCTCTTACAGAGGACATTGTTTCAATTCCCAGCATCCACATAATGGCTCACAACCATCTGTAATTCCAATTCTAGGGGATCAGACACTCTCTTCTCGTCTCTAAAGGGACCAGGCACAGATGTGGTGTACATACATATGTGCAGGAAAAACAGACATAAAAGTAAACAAATCTTTGAGAAAGAAGAGAAGAGAAGGAGCAAGAGAAAAGCAAAGCCCAAATGCTGCTGCTTCTTTTTTTTTCTTTTTTGGTTTTGGTTTTGTGTAATGTAGACTTGCTTTGAACTCTGTATGTGGAGGTTGACTACTGCTCCTCCTACTTGCACTCTTCAAGGGCTAGGATTACAGACACATACCACTACACTTGGCTGTAACCCCACATTTGAACCACTACCACAGTTCATCCTCATCAATGAATTCTGAGTTACTTCCCAGACTCAGATTTTTTTCCATCAATGAATACTTTTCTACAAAGTCTTTCTAAAGAGCGGCTCTCTGTTTCTTAGGAACTGAAGTCCACACTAGTTGTTTTTATGTCTTCTCTCTAATCAGGGAGGCACATGACACATAACCACAAGCACTTAGGCACACGTCTAGTCTACTCCAACAGAAGAAACAGTGAATGCTAACTAACTAAGTACCTGTTACTAGTACTGTTAACTCCACTGTAAACTAGAAAATAAAATCAACTACTTGTGTTTGACACCTATAACACTTTACTGTTTTGTTTTCATTATAAATTCTTAAAGCCCTAAAACATGTTATTAAACTTTAATATTGACTTCCTTATCTACCAAGGACTGTTTTATCTATTTGTAGAAACCTCATCTTGCAAGTAACTAAATACCATCATAAATGAACACATGCTGAACTGGGAGCCTGAAGTGGCTTAAGACCCAGTTTAAGGCAGACATGGTGTCATACGACTTTTGTCCCAGCACTCAGGGGCAGAGGCAGGCGGATCTCTTTAAGTGTGAGGCCAGCCTGGTCTACAGAGTGAGTTCCAGGACAGCCAGGGCTACACAGAGAAACCTTGTCTCAAACAAACAAGCAAAGCAAACAAGCAAAAATAAACAAACCCTCATCTTTACTAGTCTCAATTTAACCTGTTGCTAAAAAATATAAACTACTCTTCAAGAACTTTCTTTCCTAACCAAAAAAAAAAAAAAAAAAAAAAAAAATCATAAACCAGAACCTGTAAAGAATTGCCCAACCAGAAAAGGCACTAGCTGCCCAAGCTTGATGACATGAGTGTGATCCCTGGATCCAACAGTGAAGACTGAACCGACTCCAGAAAGATGTCTTCTGACCACATCAACATACATGCCATGTTAGAATGAACATGTACACAGACACCACACCAATAATATAATTTTTAAAATTATATACAGTAAGTATACAAAGGAGATAAAGTTCATGTCATAATGGAAAAAAAATTATCTAAATAAGATTTATCTCTAATTTACAAAAGAAAATATTTACCTCCATTAGATAGTCCTAATTCAGAATAATTTCACACAATCCTGTTCCTGATTCATACAGGAATAAGTAAAAAATAAAAAAAATCCTTACCCAGAGCCCCTCAGTTGTTCTTTGCCCCTTGCTCATTTTCAAATAGAATCCAGGCTTCCAGCATGCTAACCAAGGACCAGCTGAGCCATATTCCTACCTGTTTTCCTTTGCAGTAGAATTCTACTGATAAGAGTATCTGAAGACTGAGGCTTTCAAAACACATGATGGTTCTTACAGCATCTTACACTTTACATCATTACAAGCTTATGCAATTTCCAATTTGATTCATTTAACCAATTCCTGAGAAATGAATGTGAAAATGAGTCGCTTTATGTTACTTTTTTTTTACCTTGTGTGTATGTGTGTGTGTGTGTGTGTGTGTGTGTGTGTGTAAGAGGTCAGTTGTATTTGCAGGAGAGGGTTCTGCATGAAGTAGCTTTTATCCAACTAGGGGGTTGAGAGTAGAGGAAAAAATCAACAAGGCTTCTCTGAGAAAGTATTACTCAGACTGAAAATTAAGGCATAAGATGATTGAAGGATGGCAGCACTAGTGCTGGAACAATCCAGATAAACAGAGTAGTGTATATGCAAAAGCCTAAACCAGAAACACTGTATATCTACATAAATTAAATCAGTGTGGCTGGAGGTTAATTAAAAGAAAGGAAGAGGTTGGGCAGTGGTGGCACACGCCTTTAATCCCAGCACTCGGGAGGCAGAGGCAGGCAGATTTCTGAGTTCGAGGCCAGCCTGGTCTACAAAGTGAGTTCCAGGACAGCCAGGGCTATACAGAGGAACCCTGTCTCGAAAAACAAAAAAACAAAAAACAAAAAAACAAAAAAACAAAAAAAGAAAGGAAGAGGTCAGAAGGTGAAACTAAAGAAGTAGGAAAGAACGAGGTTATGGAGAATCTTGTGATTCTGAAATGTTTTCCTTAAAGAAAAAGAAAGAGAGAGAGAGAGAGTAAGTCTTATAGCCTAGGCTGGTGTATCTGAGTGTGAGTCTTATAGCCTAGGCTGGTGTATCTGAGAAGGACTTGAATTTCTTTTTTTTTTTTTTTTTAAGATTTATTTTATTTATTATATGTAAATACACTGTAGCTGTCTTCAGACACTCCAGAAGAGGGTGCCAGATCTCGTTACAGACGGTTGTGAGCCACCATGTGGATGCTGGGATTTGAACTTATCACCTTCGGAAGAGCAGTCGGGTGCTCTTACCCACTGAGCCATCTCACCAGCCCCAGGACTTGAATTTCTGATCCTCCTGTCTCTGTTGGCTTTATGTGGTGCTGGAACACAAATCTAGATATTCGCCAGGCAGCAGTGGCGCACGCCTTTGATCCCAGCACTTGGGAGGCAGACGCAGGCAGATTTCTGAGTTCGAGGCCAGCCTGGTCTACAGAGTGAGTTCCAGGACAGCCAGGGCTATACAGAGAAACCCTGTCTGGAAAATAACAAAACAAACAAACAAAAACCCCTAGGGATTCATGCATGCTAGGGAAGCATCCAGCAATTGAACTGTATCCCCAGAACATTATTTTACAGTTTATCTTAAAGTAATGAGCACCTTGGCAATGAGAAAGCCACTGAAGGGTTTCAAGCAAAAAAAATTATGTTATTTGAATGAATGGATAGAGTGGTGAGTTTGGGAAGAAGAGAAAACAAGAAAAAACAAAAAACCACCACCACCACCACCACCAACAAAAAACCCCAGAGAAATCAGATAAGAAAGTAGTATTCTTAACTCATAATTACAATAATAATTCTTACTTGCCAGATTGTGTCAATGCTTTATCGAGTTTATAGCACTCATAATAATCCACTAATGTGAAAACTTTTGTTTGTTTGTTTGTTTGTTTTTAGAGACAGGTTTTTCTGTATAGCTCCCCTCTCACTACCCTTCCCCCCAGCTATCCTGGAACTCACTCTGTAGTCCAAGCTGGTCTTGAACTCAGAGATCCATCTGCCCATGCCTCCCATTACCCAGGTAAGCTAAGAACTCTTTTTTGGGGGGTGGGGGTTGAAACATGGTTTCTCTGTATAGCCCTGGCTGTCCTGGAACTCACTTTATAGACCAGGCTGGCCTCGAACTCAGAAATCCGCCTGCCTCTGCCTCCGAGTGCTGGGATTAAAGGCGTGTGCCACCACACCCGGCTAGCTAAGAACTCTTATTCCTATTCTACAGGTGAGAATAGGAACAAGGGAGATCAAGTCCCTATGAAAAAGAACTGTGGTTTGAACTAGAAAAGTCAAAGTGAAGAAGGTCAGAAATAGATGCGAAACATATATTGGAAGTAAAACAGAACTTGGAAAGGATATGAACACATAGGATGAAGAAAGCAAGATTGCGTCTCAGTGACCCAGTGTCACTGAACAAATGGCTATGTGGCATCAAAATGAACATGCCACTTGTGGTAATGGACACTGGAAAGGAGAGAATTTGGGTACAGAGAGACACATCACAACTCTAGTTTTTAAAGGTGTCATATTTGAAATTCCTAAGGGGAAAAAATCAAGTTGAGATGTTAAGCAGTCAGGTGGCTATTTGAATATGGAGCTGAAAACAAAAAAATCTCAAGTAATCAACAGATAGATGAATTTAAAGCTTAGAGAGAAAAGGAAGGGCAACAGGAGTTGCCCAGTCCAAAACCAAATCATTTACCCTGACAAAATTTCTTACCACCTGATTACATCTGTCCTTGGGTTTTTCAGTCCCTCCTTCACCTTTGGCCAGTATGCAACACTATTCTTTTGGATATTCATCCAAATATTAACATGACAAATGACAAACATATCATTCAAACACACTAGTGTCTGTCTGGCCCAGAAACCTCCTCTAATACCTAACCCAATAAACCAAAATGCCCCCTTAACATTCCCTCTTAGATTAGCTCTTTCAACTATAGACTCACTAGATACTGTAACTCGCCAAAAGAATATCTGAAAAACACTTCAGTACGACTCTCCAACGACACGGAACTTTATTACCTCTTTATTTTTCGCCAGATCTTGATTTAAAATTGGTTAAATAGATATCGTCAGTGTCCTGGCTAGATATGGGTAGCAATCAAAGACACGACAAAAATAACACTCCCTTTCAGCGAGTAATGCTTAAGAGGAGTAGGAAAGTAAAGAATGGTCAAGAGGGCAGGTAAGTATCGCATTCAATGATGGATATGTGGCAACAAAGTCACCTGTAAAGACAGCAGGCCTTGCAGGGAGGAACGCTGAGACCACCTGAACCTTGGTGAAGAGAGGCCAGATTTAGGATGCAGAAAGCAAGTGACAACACGGACGCGTTAAAGGAGAAGTAAAGAGGCAACACTCGAACGGGGCACCTGTAAGGCATTGGGAGTCCAAGGACCCGGGGCGGGCTAAGCAGCAGCCGGGCGAACTCTGAAGTGGACGCCGAGTGGGCGGACCGCAGGGGTAGGGTGCGGGGGGGGGGGCCGGGGAAAACGGCTCAATTCAGAAGCTGTCCCGGCTCGCCTTACCTGTGCCAGAGGGTCCCAGCTCCGGACAAGCTCGCCGGAAGCACAAGGTTCCCGCGGAGGGGGTGGAGCCGAAAGGCTCGTGAGGAAGGGGCTTCCTTGGCTCCAGAGAGCGAGGCCGGTTTCTCCCCTAGCACACCTAAACCCGCTGATGGCGGGAACTATGACTACACGCAAACACGTACGGACGCACGCACTCTCGACGCAACCAGTCCAGGCGCGTGCGCGTAAGCGCGCAAGTCCCGCCCATCAAGCATTCGCTCCGCCCCTCGCCAAGGCCCACCCCTATCCCTGGCGGCCCCGCCTCTGCCGTGACGACACCGTAATACACATGCGCACCGTCCACTTTACCAACTTTGGACCTCCCACCATTTTCCTCACGCGCCACCTACTTGAGCATGCGCAATTAGTGTCCTTCCAAGCCTGCTGGCCTTTTCCCGCCCTTCTCTGGCCTTCGGAAGAAAGTCAGAGTTCACGTCTCTCAGGGGATTTACCTGAGGTGCTGGGGGGATACGAGGGCCAGTAGTTTGCAGACGCCATTTTGGTCCCGAATCTGAAGGTTCAAGGAACATAATTTCGGATTATTTGCTAGGCCGAGGTCCGGGAGGCGGGAAAGGGCTGGGTGGGCGGAGGGTCGGAGGTGAGAGGTCAAAGGCCCGCGAAGGGGGCGGAGCGAGGCGGAGGCCGATGGCGGCTCTTCATCTTGGGCAGCAGAGCCGCTGAAGCTGGGACGCGGGTCCGGTGCGTCCAGCGAAAGGAGGAGTGCGGCGGCGACTCCAAACATGCACAGCCTGGCAACGGCAGCGGTGAGTGGTAACTCCCGCCCGGATGTCCGTCTCAGCCTGTTTTTCTAGCTCCCAGATCCTGGCCCTGAGTCCAGCTGCTCCTGCCCCTAGTCGCAAGGTCCGGGAGTCTCCACACGCCGACCGTGGCGGAGCCGGACCCTCGCTGTCCCCTCCCGTCCCCTCTTCTGGCTTGGCGCGCGGCCTCTCGCGTTGTTTGCCGGCGCCGAGGCCTGGTCCCGCGCCCTCCGCTGCCCCAGCAGGCCATTCATTGATTCCTTTGCGCCTAGCGTCAGTTTCTGGACGCCGGTAGTGTGTGCTGGGCATCGGCGGGGATGAGGATAATGCCACGGCCATTCTCTCTGGTCCCGTGATCCTTGAACTCCTCGCCTAGGCACAGCTCAGTGGTTCGGAAAAAATGGACTTCTAGCTCAAGCCACTTGCTTTTTGCATGAGGAAAGCCCAAGACTGACTTAAGATTCTCTGCGTTTAAAGCCTTCCTCGCGCCTCGCATTTTATCTTTTAACAAGAAAAGCAAATCATGTATTACACCTCCCTAGAGTCGTCCTATGGCTTTCGGTTAAATTTGGAGAAAGGAGACTCCTTCCTTGGCCTACAAGCCCTGTATGATGTGGTCCTTAGTCACGTTTATGGGCTTAGATTTTGCCACTAGTTCCCTCCCTAAACTCCGACCAAGAAGTATATGAACTTTTCTGTTACGTATTCTCTGCCTGGATGTCTTTCTTAGGACTCTGCCTTTATACATACACACAAGACTACCTCAGAGTGACTTTCTCCGACTTTATTCATAGTAGCTTGTAACCCCAACATTTTCTCATATAGAGCATCGATCCCATGGTTTAATTACTGGATTTAAATTTTTTATTTTATTTTTACTTGTGGGTTGTTTGTATTCTGTAAGTCAGGGGCAAGTATTTGGTGAGGCCTCTATTCTTGTTTTCCCCACCACTGGGACAGTTCCAACTACAAGGAAAGCACTCAAATAATGCTGACTGAATGGCTATGCTCACAACCATACTGCAAGCAGCATAGTTTAAAGACACTTCCAAAGGCCAGTTTCACATTGTTTCACCAAGGGGAAATGCTATAATGTATTTAGATTACATTATGAGACAACATGACATAATGACTAAATAAAACATGAAAAACTACCTTGGGAGGTAGAGGCAAGTGGATTTTTGTGAATTTTGAGGTCAGGCTGGTCTATATGGAGAGTTCCAGGCCAGCATGATAGCATAGTGATATCCTGACCAAAAAGAAAAGAAAAACATCCTCCAGAGCATGGTAGCAGCACATCTGTAATATCAGCTCAGAAAGGCAGATCACAAGTTCAAGACCAGCCTGGCAATTTAATAAGACTATCTCAACAAACATTTTTTAAAAGATGGTTAGAGATAGTAATTATAGGAGAATATTTGATCTAACACGTGTGACACCATTGGTTCAGTCTCCAGAGACTCCTCCCAAAAGTGAACAATCTTATTGGCATGACAATGCTTTTAATCCCAGCTCCCAGGGAAGCAGAGGCCTGCAGATCTCTGCATTCAAGGGCAGCCTGGTCTACAGAGCATTTTATTTGGGCCAGCCATAGTTACACAGTAAGACGCAGTCTCAAAAGGGAAGAAAAAAAGCAAGCAACCCAGCTAAGTGTAACTGAGACCTATACAGGAACACATTGCTTCAGGAACCAGTGAGATGGCTTAGTGGGTAAAGTCACTTGTTGCCAAGTTTATTGACCTGAGTTAAATCCCCAGAACACACAATACACTCAAACTAATAAACATTCATTAAAGAAAAATTAAGAACATACCACTTCCCCGGGCACACTTGGGAGGCAGAGGCAGGTGGATTTCTGAGTTCAAGGCCAGCCTGGTCTACAGAGTGAGTTCCAGGACAGCCAGAGCTACACAGAGAAACCCTGTCTCAAAAAAAAAGAACATGCCACTTCATGAAGTTGATTTTTTTTCTTTTCAGAGTAATACTTTATATCCTGTCTCTGTTTATAATTGTTAAAATTCTTAATTAAGGGACTATAGTTTTCTTAGGGTGTGTGTGTGTGTTTATTTAAGCACAAATAAAGTATATGTGTAAGTCACATACTCATTTCCTTCATTGTACAGCCTGATTGGTAACTGAAGGGCAGCTGTGTTGTTTGGTTTTTTTTGTTTTGTTTTTTTTTTTTTCTGTTGTGATTTTGCAGTTCTTAGAGGAAACACTGAGAAATCTCAGCACAGTAGATTTGTTACAAAGGAACACTTCAAGCTTTCTAATACTGTAGACCAGGAGTTTCCAGAAGCCACTGCGCAATATGTACTTCATTTTCTTGTTGTTCCCATGATTATGTTAGTCATGAGAATCTAGTCTTGTCAATACCTCTGGGTTTCCTGTCATGCTTAGTTTTGACATTGGTCTGATTGGTCCTCTTTTTGATGATCTCATTTCACCAAGGTCTGGGAGCATTCATTAAGGGAGGCAGGAGATGGCAGTCAACTGGCAGACAATAATTGGAAAGAAGCCCCTAGCTGCTTTTGTTCCTTCTTTCCCAGTTATACATATTATTTGAGACTCATCAAGTTGACAGGTGGCAGTGGTAAGGGAGTTCTTTAAGGTTAGATGGTAGATCTCAGCATCTGAACATACATGCTTCAATACCAATCTCCTCTGCCCAGATTCTCATTTTCCTTTTTTTTTTCTTCCCTAATGCATTATTTGAGTAGCTGTTAAAGCTGTGGCACATTAAGCTAACCATAGTGGTACATGTCTTTGGTGAGCAGGAGCAGGCAGATCTCTTCAAGTTCAAGGACAGTCAGGGCAACATAGACCCTCTCTCAAAAAGCAAAACAAAAACCTGTTGTACGCTACTTATAAAAAGTTCTTAATATATAGTTCTTCAAACTACATTTACAGTGCCACACATAAATTTAAAAACATGTG
Source organism: Mus minutoides (assembly GCA_902729485.2). Lineage (NCBI taxonomy): Eukaryota > Metazoa > Chordata > Mammalia > Rodentia > Muridae > Mus > Mus minutoides. The sequence continues at coordinate 51,083 of LR753505.1, read as the reverse complement.
TTATGCTGCTTGACCCACATGGCAGCTCTAACAATTTTTTTTGTACCAGACATTCATTAGGATAATTGATAAGGGACAAGACTGAAGGATACAAATTTGACCCAGTTTCTTCACCATCCCCTGTGTCCACAATTCAACTGTTATGTTATTTTGATCAGAGCAGAAAAAAAATAATACAGTTTGCTAGGAAGTGAGATAGAATATTACATGCAGCAATTCCCACAGTAACCTAAGTCTTGAGAAAATGCTTGGTTTTTGCTTAATAAAAAAAAACTAGTGATGTGTTTATATGTATGTATGTACATATCCAGAGACCAGAGGTCAACTTTGAGAGCTGTTCCTCTGGAGTGGTACTTGAAATGGGGTCTCTGACCTGGATCTTGCAAGTTTTATTAAGTTGGCTGGCCAGTACACATGAGTGATCTGTCTGCTTCTACAGCTTTGGGATTACATGGGCAACCAGAGCCAGCTTTTTAGGTGGGTTCCAGAAATTAAACACAGATCCCATACTTTCAAGCACATTACTGACTGGACCATCTCCCCAGCCCTAAAGTTATCCCCCAACCCCCTTATATGTGTGTGTGTGTGTGTGTGTGTGTGTGTGTGTGTGTGTGTTGCTGTGAATTGAGTTTAGGGTCCCATACGTACTAGGCAAGTGATCTACTACTGAGCTATTCCCAGCTCTGTCTTTTTTATACACACACAGGGGAAGGGGGAACCATACCTTTAGCAAGGAAATTGGAAGTACTATTAAAGGACAATGAATGCAGGGTGTTATTCACTAAAGAGACAGTTACAAAAGTTTAATTATAATATAGTATGGTCTTACCATTATGAAATAATATCCTATTATCATCAAAACAAAATTTCTTTTTTCTATTTTACACAAACAGAAAACAATAAAGGGTTATTTACAAAATTAACAAAGGGGACGAGGGAAGATAGCTAACCATATAAGAGCACTTGCTGCTCAAAGCATAGCATAAGAACTTGAGTTCAAGTCCCTAGTACTTGCATAAAAAGCCAGCTATGACTGCATATCTGTGACCCCAGAGCTCCAAGATTATGAACACAAGAATCACTAGGGTTTGCTAACTACCAGCCTAGTACCAGGTTCAGTGAGAACCTCCTCTCTGTATACTTCAGCCCCACATATGTATATACCATACATGCACTCATACTATGTAAATAAGTAGCATGCTAATGAAAGGTGGATTGATGACGTTTGAGTTACAAGGGACTATACAATATGCACTGGAGTAGAGCCCTGTTTTAATTTTGGTCTGAGTATTGAGGATGGTAATTAATAGTCTAAATTACTCAGATGATTTTGTGACTGGGTATGTATTAATAGTTGAACTCACTATGCAAATCCAACTGTTAATAAATTGTAGTGTAACAATATTAAAGTTTTGTTATGGTTATAAGAAATAATTTCTTCAACTTGAAGGGAAGATGTTTGATTTTAATCACATAGACCAGATAGGGATACTGAAAAGTGGTTTTAGATAAATTGAACTCTGCCAAACAGTCACTGTGTGACCTTGAGCATGTTAATTCTTTATTAACCTGTTTCTTAGGATAAAGTGAATGAACCATATCTCTTACCAGTGATTCCTAGAAAGCACAGGCCTCATCTGCAGCAGCAGATAATACCTGTGGTTGTCTAGACCAGATTATGAGCTTACTGAACAAGGCCCTGGAGAGCTTTTTGGGGATAATAGAAGTAACCTATATCATAATTGTGATGGTCATTGAGATATGTAAGTTCATCAAAATTCAGTGAAATGTGAATTTAAAATGGGTGTATTTTTATTGTATATAAATTATACTTACTTAAAGTTGGTGTTTCTTACAACAGAACTAAATAATTTCTAAGATCCTTTTTTTTTTAAACTGCCTGAAACTGGTCGTTACTTACTTAATACAGTAGCTCCACATTAACCATGACAGAATTGAATGGTTTACTATAGGCCGAGAAACTGTTTAGATAGCTAAGCTGGATTGGGGGAGTGGGGGGGGGGCAAACTGGATTTTGGAGGGGTGTTCAGTTTATTTACCCTGGCTGTTCTGGCGCTTGCTATGTAGGCCAAGTTGGCCTTGAACTTGAAAGAGATCGGCCTGCCTCTTCCTCCTAAGTGATGTGATTAAAGGCTCATGCCACCACACTTGGCTTAAACTGGGTCTTAAGCCACTTCAGGCTCCCAGTTCGAGATGTTTTTATTTACGGTGGTATTTAGTTACTTGCAAGTTAAGATCTTTTATGTTTTTTAATTTTTTAAAAAATTATTTATTTTTATTTTTATTTTATGTACTTGGTGTTTTGACTTCATGTATGTCTATATGAGGGTGTTGGATTCCCTGGAGTAGGAGTTATGAGCTGCCATGTGGATGCTGAGAATGGAATCCTTGTCCTCTGGGAGAGCTCTTAACGGCTAATCATCTCTCCAGCCCATGTTTTTAACTTTTAATTTTATTTTAACTTAATTTTTTTACTTTGTTTACCACTAATTTAATATTTTATGACTCCTGTTTGAGTTATTTTCATGTAATGAATTATGTAAAAAAATTTGTAGACTTTCGCATGAAAATTTATATTTAGTGCTTTGTAATCTTATTTATAACTAGAGAATTTCTCCTAACATTGATGACATTCTTGATGCTAGGTTTTCTTTTAGAATCTGTTGAACTAAACATGATGTTTGAGACATTTTTGCATTAATTATATGTCTAAGTCAAAATGCATTATTAAAAGTCCTCTTCAGGCTCTGTATGGGTGGGCATAACACCTGTAACCCTAAAAAAGAAAGAACATCATTTTTATATCCAATCTGATTTCCAGGCAGATAATAAGCAACATTAGCAAAGATGTTAAGAGTCTGAGCTCTTGCTGGACGACCTGTATTAAGGTCTTTTGTTTTGATACAGTCTTATCTGTAGGTAGCCTGGAACTTGCTGCATAGATTAGGTATCTCAAATTTGCAATGATTTACCTGCCTCTGCCTCCAGAGTTTTGAAATTATAGGCATGAGCCTGGTTGCCGTTTAAATTTTAAATAATTTCTGTATGCCTTATTCCTCATCTATGAAATGAAGATGTAGAGTCTGAAGAGATGATTCAGCAACTAAGAATTTGTAGTGGCAGAGAGCTGAAGTTTGAGTCCTATCATTCACATTGGCTCAAAAATCCCAGGTCTGAGGGACGCCCCTTTCTAGCCTCTGGGTACCCACATGCATGCATGTGCTATACACATTTACAGACTCATACATGCATAAATAAAATAAGGTAAATAATTTTTTAATAATAAGAATAGTATTATAAAGTAGTGCCTAACCGTGATACTAGAGAGATGACTCAGCAGTTATGAGCGGCTGCAGCTTTTCCAGAGGACTGAGGTTCAATTCCTAATACTAGCACAGCAGCCTACAACCATTTGTAACTCCAGTTCCAGAAGATCTGACACCCTTCTGGTCTCAAGCATTGCATATATGTGTTGCTCAGACACATGCAGGTATAATACCTGTCTTAGTGTTTTACTGCTGTGAACAGACATGACCAAGGCAGCTCTTATAAGGACATTTAATTGGGGCTGGCTTACAGGTTCAGAGGTTCAATCCATTATCATCAAGGCAGAAACATGGCCACATCCAGGCAGGCATGGTGCAGGCAGAGCTGAGAGTTCTGCCTCTTCATTTGAAGGCTGCTAGCAGAATACTCACTTCCAAGTAGCTACAATGAGGATCTTAAAGCCCACAACCACAGTGACATACCTACTTCAACAGGGCCATACCTTCTAATTAGTACCACTCACTCCCAGGGCCTAGCATATACAAACATTCCACTCCCTGGCCCCATAGGCTTGTTGAAACATATGAGTCTATGGGGGCCATATCTAGCCATAGCATAATAAAAAATACATTTAGTCCAACTTCCAAACCCCATAGTCTATAGCTATCTCAACAGTGTTAAAAGTCAAGGTTTCTTCTGAGATTCATCCAATCACTTAACTGTAATCCCCAAAGCAAGACAGGAAACCAGTTAGGCAAACTCCAAACGCTTCATCATCTCCATGTTTGATGTCAAAGTGGTCTTCAGATCTCCAACTCCTTTTTCATCTTTGTAGAATGCAACAAACTTCTTTCTCCTGGGCTGGTTCCACTCCCTGTTAGCAGTTTTCCTCAGCAGATAGCCCACGGCTCTGGCATCTCAAACAACTTGGGATCTCCAAGGCAGCTTCAATGTTACAGCTTCTTGTTTCAATGCCTGGGATCCACATATGATCTTTTGGGCTCTTCCAAAGGGATAGTGTCACTTCTTTAGCTCCACCTTCTGTAGCACTCTAAGCTCAGGTTGATCCATCCACTCCACTGTTGCTGCTGTTCTTGGTGATCATCACATGTTACTGGCATCTCCAATATACTGGGATCTTTCACTGCAACTAGGCTTCACCAATAGCCTCTCGTAGGCTCTTTTCATGGTGCCAAGCCTCAAATCCTTTGCATGACCCCTTCAGTCCTGGCTGTCGATTACAACTGAGGCTGCACTTTGACCAATGGCTTTCCATGGCCTCTCACAATGCCAGACCTCAGCTGTTCTTCATGAGTACTTCATGCCTTTAAAACCAGTATCACCTGGGTGAGTCTTAAACATCACCAAGTAAGTACAGCTGCAGCACGAAATACAACCTTGGCTAATCTCTAGAGCACAGCTTCTTTGTGCTCTCAGAAAACACTTATCAGAAAATTTCACCTCAGTGATGCTGGTCTCTTTTTTTTTTTTAAGATTTATTTATTATTATATTTAAGTACACTGTAGCTGTCTTCATTCAGATGCACCAGAAGAGGGCGTCAGATCTCATTACGGGTGGTTGTGAGCCACCATGTGGTTGCTGGGATTTGAACTCAGGACCTTCGGAAGAGCAGGCAGTGCTCTTACCCATTGAGCCATCTCACCAGCCCACTGGTCTCTTCTTAATCACCACTAATTTCTTAGCTCCAGCTGACCAGCATCAAATTGTCCCAGTAGTTCCTTCTATTCTGGACTCTACAAAGCCAGAGCCATAAAGCCAAAGCTGCCAAACCTGCTGCCTGCAGGAGCTGGAACAAAGCCCCCTTGTTCTATTATATTGTCACCGGCTTTCTGTTTTCTAACTCCTTCACTGCCTAAGCTTGGCTGTCCTGGATCTTGCTTTGTAAATTGACTTTGAACTCAGATCTGCATGCCTATCTACTGCAATTAAAGGTGTATATCACCACACTTAGATTTAAATTTAGCTGGGTAGGATCTTGCCCCCAAAGTGCCACTCCCTTAATTTGTTATCTCCTTGAACGTAGGATTCAGCTCTTGTTTTCACTTCCTGGTACCCCTTTAATACCCAAACCATATAGTTTATATTTTTCCTTTCTAAGCTTATTATGCTTGTTCAAAATGCTCTAGATGAGACTTATCTAAAGAACAAAGTCTCTGCTGGGCATTTCTGAGACTTCCTTTGTCATCTGAGTCTCTTCATCTTAGCCTCAGGCACTCTTAAGACAAGGGCAAAAAGTAGCCACATTCTTCACCAAAATACCATACACCACATACTGAAATTCTTCTCCTGAATCCTCTAGGGCCAGGTCAGCACAGTTCAAAATAACTCCTAGCAACAAAGTATTCCATATTCCTATTAAGATGGCACATTAAGCCCCATTTAAAGTATTCTACTGCTTTCCAAACCCAAAGTCCCAAAATCCACATTCTTTCAAACAAAAGTATGGTCAGTCCTATCGCAGGAATACCCCGCTACCAGCGAACTTCTCTCTTAGTTAGGGTTTTACCACTGTGAACAGACACCATGACCAAGGCCTGCTCGCGCTCTCTCTCTCTTTAAATATTTTATGTATATTGTCACTGTCTTCAGACCAGCCAGAAGAGGGCATCAGACATCAGATGCTATTACAGATGGTTGTGAGCCACGATGTAGTTGCTGGGATTGAACTCAGGACCTCTGGAAGAGCAGTCAGTGCTCTTAACCGCCGAGTCATCTCTCCAGCCCCGACAGCAACTCTTATAAGGACAACATTTAATTGGGGCTGACTTACAGGTTCAGAGGTTCAGTCCATTATCATCAAGGCAGGAGGAACATGGCCACATCCAAGCAGGCATGATGCAGGCAGAGCTGAAAGTTCTACCTCTTCATCTGAAGGCTGCTAGTAGAATACTCACTTCCAGGCAGCCCACAACCACAGTGACACACCTACTCCAACAAAGCCACACCTTCTAATAGTACCACTCCCAGGGCCAAGCATATACAAACCATCACAATACCCAGACACAAAATAGAAATAAATAAGTTATTTATTTAGTGGTTAGTTTGTTTTAAGAGTTTGTTCTAGGGGCTGGAGAGATGGCTTAGCGGTTAAGAGCACTTGGGTGTCTTCAGACACCCAAGAAGAGGGCGTCAGATCTCATTTACAGATGGTTGTGAGCCACCATGTGGTTGCTGGAATTTGTACTAAGGACCTCTGGAAGAGCAGTCAGTGCTCTTAACTGCTGAGCTATCTCTCCAGCCCTCTTTTTTTTTTTTTTTTTTTTTTTTTTTTTAACAATTAGCTCCTGGTTTTGTTTTTGTTTTTTGTTTGTTTGTTTGTTTTTGTTTTTCGAGACAGGGTTTCTCTGTATAGCCCTGGCTGTCCTGGAACTCACTTTGTAGACTAGGCTGGCCTCACTGGTTTTGTTTTTTAATAAAATTTTATTTTTTGAGATTATAGTATAGTTACATAATTTCCCCCTTTCCTCCCCACAAATTCTCCCATGTACCCATATTTTCTTGCTCTCTTTGAAATTCATGGCCACATTGTACTTTAAAGGCAATTTTATATTACCGTATGCAAGTACATATTCAGTTGACTTAAGTACTGCTGTTACTGAAGTGGGGGTGAAGTGAATAGGGATGATAAGAGAAACCCAGGTAGGCACCAAACTGCCCTCCTGCTGCTAGAATGGTTGCAGAACTGAAGCTAGTGCCTTTGAGGGCCTCATTAGGACACATTTGAAGTAGTTCTGGATCAAAGTTACATGGAGACTACAACCTCCATAGATCACCTCTGGAGGAGGTGGTTATGAGTTTTGAGGTGCTGGTCTTATGGGTGTCTAAACCACTGGCAGAGGCACTATCTACTGGCATCAAATCAGCTCTGGGAAGGGAATATATGAGAATGGGACCTGGTACACAAGTATCATGCATGTTATCTGGTGGCTTACAGGAAAATTGAGGCACAGACTTGTTGAATACAAGTAACAGGTTATTTCTTATTGGAAGAAGAAATCCTGGAGTTTATGGTGGTGGTATATGTATGCATGACAACACTTGGGAGAGAAGGTTGCTTGGAATGTATTGAGCAGAGTAGAAACTATATTGCTAATCTGTGAGTGTTTTAGTTATTATGTTGCTGATCTGTGAGTATTCTAGTTACTATGTTGCTGAAACTATCTTGCTAATCTGTGTTTTAGTTTTGTTGTAGGACTTGTTCTATGAAAGCTAGGTAGACAAAGGACTTCAAGCTAAAGTAGCCTATGTTTCTGTTAATTTTTTAAAGATGGTATAATAATCTAAACATGTATCCTTTCTTTTTTTTGTAGGAATGTGTTTTGGGTTGGGTTTTTTTTTGTTTTGTTTTGTTTTGTTTTGTTTTTTGGCTTTTTCAAAACAGGGTTTCTCTGTATAGCACTGGCTGTCCTGGAATTCACTTTGTAGACCAGGCTGGCCTCGAACTCAGAAATCGCCTGCCTCTGCCTCCCAAGTGCTGGGATTAAAAGTGTGGGCCACCACTGCCCAGCTATGTGTTTTGCTAATTTTTTTATTTAGTATGGTCCCTATCAAACAATGACTTTTCATAAAGGGCTACATAATATATTCCTTTGTAAAGATGTACCTACCACACTATAGTTACACCATCTCTTATTGATAGCTGTTTGTTAGTTTTTTGACTTAAAATATCACAATAGTAAGCATCCTAGTATATTTTTCAGTTCAACCCAAATACACCTCTAACATAGCTTCCTAAACATGGGCTCATTAACTGTCAAACAGGTTGAGTTATTTTGATCAAATGTATATGTTTAACTAAGTCCCTGTAACTTACAAATATGCATGCTTATAAAGCACACTGAGGGGTAAGACTTGGTTTAGTTGTACTAAGTTGACATTTGCTTTCTTGTTTTCTCCTAAAGCCTGTGCCTACTGCACTAGCCCAAGTGGACAGAGAGAAGATCTATCAGTGGATCAATGAACTGTCCAGTCCTGAGACAAGGGAAAATGCTTTGCTGGAGCTGAGCAAGAAGCGAGAGTCTGTCCCTGACCTTGCACCCATGCTATGGCATTCATTTGGTACTATTGCAGCACTTTTACAGGTGGGTATGTATCCACAAGTAGGAATTCAGTCATGTTTGTCACATGTGTTTTTCTCTTCCTGTGCTCAAATGATTTTTGAAGACTTGAGAATGATTGTTTAAATATTAACATTTGTAAAACTCCATTTTTAAGGGGTCAGAGGTATTTGTTAAATGCATATTTGGGGCTTCTTCCCAGGGGGTTGAATTTAGTTGATCTGAGAAGCAGGCCTTAAAATCTGTGTTTAACAGGTGAATCTAAGAGCTACATTGGGCCAGGCGTGGTAGCGCACGCCTTTAATTCCAGCACTCGGGAGGCAGAGGGAGGTGGATTTCTGAGTTCGAGGCCAGCCAGGGCTATACAGAGAAACCCTGTCTCAAAAACCAAAAAAAAAAAAAGAGCTACATTGAGAAACAGCTTTTAGAAAAACAGTGTGGTAGATCTGTTATAGCTGGGAAGAATATAGAAATAGTATGAGGACCATAGACATGGTCTAAGGGGGAATATGCTGAAATTAAGATGTAGCAGCTATAGGATTAAAGGTGTGTTTCCATGTGCATTAAAGAATTGGATAAAGGCACTTGCTGCCAAGCCTGACAACTTGAGTTTAATCTCTGGGTACAAGGAGAGATCTGAATCCTGCAGGTTGTCCTCGGATCTCTACACGTGTGTTGTGATGTGTACACACACTACAAAAAAAAAAAGGAAAACCAAGAATAAATAACTAAAATTCGGGTCAGGCCAGAGTGGTGATATGTGGAAAATAAGTTAATATGAAACAATCCTAAGATACCAAGATATTAGAACAAATGATGATTATCATTTATAACTATAAAGTTTCTCCCCAAATTACTAATAATCTTTCAAATGTGTTTGGTAAATTCCTATGCTGTTCCTAACCATGTAGCCAAGAATCTATTAGTGTTATGAAAGGATTTGCAGCTAAAATAAACGGAACTATATTCAACATAGGTCTCGCTATAAAGTAGAATACAACTTTTTTTTTTATGTAAGTACACTGTAGCTGTCTTCAGACACCCCAGAAGAGGGTGTCAGATCTCATTACGGATGGTTGTGAGCCACCATGTGGTTGCTGGGATTTGAACTCGGGACCTTCGGAAGAGTAGTCAGTGCTCTTAACCACTGAGCCATCTCTCCAGCCCAGAATACAACTTCTTTTTTTTTTTTTTTTTTTTTTTGGTTTTTCAAGACAGGGTTTCTCTGTATAGCCCTGGCTGTCCTGGAACTCACTTTGTAGACCAGGCTGGCCTCGAACTCAGAAATCCGCCTGCCTCTGCCTCCCGAGTGCTGGGATTAAAGGCGTGCGCCACCATGCCCGGCTAGAATACAACTTCTTAAAGTTACAAAAATATGGGTCCCTCAATTAGTTACAAGGTCTAGAGAGATGGCTCAATGCAGTGGTAAAGAACACTGGCTACTCTTCCAAAAGTCCTGGATTTGATTCCCAGCACCAACATTGTAGCTTACAACCAGCTATAACTCTAGTTCCTGGGAATCTGACACCCTCTTTCTGGCCTCTGGGCACTGCATACATGTGATGCACAGACAAACATACAGGCAGAACACCAGCACATAAAGTACAGTAAAATAAAGACTAACTGCAAAATGTAGGGGGAAGTATAGGAGACACAGTATTCCTGCAGACACATAGGAAAAGGTCTTGCCTAGTTTGGTATGCTTGTAATGAAAGGATAATTCAGTTTCTGCAGGAATTAAAATTACTATGCTGTGACACTGGTAACTTGTGATTAATTACTGTCTGGGATTCTTTTCATTTTTCAGGAAATTGTAAATATTTATCCATCTATCAACCCTCCAACCTTGACAGCACACCAGTCTAACAGAGTTTGCAATGCTCTAGCATTGCTGCAGTGTGTGGCTTCACACCCGGAGACCAGGTAAATGGTTTTTGGGTGTGTTAGTAAATTAGTGGGGGTGGATGAGTATTTTATGGCAATTTATATACCTTTGCTGAGTGATCAGAGAAAGGAGATGCAATGTATTCTATGGATATGAGTCTTCAGAACTATTTTTTTGCTCATTCATGGCAGTGACTTTTTTCTTAACAGTTTTTAGTGTATTGGATATTTTTAATATACTTTCTATATGTCTCTTGGCTTTTTTGTGTGTAATGTTTTATCTGTTGATTTTGGAGTTGGTGGGTCTTTGTGGGGAAGGTTGCTTGCTTTCTTTTGTTTTGAGACAAAATGTTTTTGTTTCCATAGCTGAGACTAGCCTTAAACTTTCTTTTCTTTTTCTTGTTTTTTTTTTTTGGGGGGGGGGGGGACAAGGGGATGTTTGTTTATTTGAAACAGGGTTCTCTGTGTAGCCCTGGCTGTCATGTATCTTACTCTGTAGACCAGGCTGGCCTCAAACTCACAGAGCTCCACCTGTTGCTGCTGCGGCCCCACCATCTCCACCTCCACCTCCACCCCCACACCAGCCTTGGCCTTAAACTCTAATCCTTCCTCCTTTGATTCCTAGGTGCAGGGATTGTAGGTGTATACCACCATACCCACCTTTTTCTTGTTTTTCTGTTACTGTTGACATATATATTTCTACATTGTTAACTTTGATAGCTATTTTTAGTTTCTGGTTACAGATTTGAATTAAGTATGACATGTTTCAAAATGAAGCAAAATAGAATTCCATACCTTTTAACACATAAGACCAATTTACTAATTTAGTGATTTGCTATGTTCTAAGAGGAAAGATTTTGCTTAACTACCTTAAAGGATATTTTCTGTCAGTGATTCAATCACAAATATAAAAAGAGAGCTTTAAGCCTTCCATGGTTGTTCGTACTTATAATTCCAATGCTCAGAAGGCTAAGACAGGAAGGAGGCTTGCTAAAGAGTGAGGCCCTGCTCCAAAAAAACAAAATTAAGTAATTATTTTATGTTTACTTAATCAGTCATCTTAAAACAGCAAAGTTTTAAAGAACAATGGTCATATCACAGGAAAGATAATGTATGATAGGCACTTGGGCACTTTTCTTTTTTAAATTGTGGAAGGCACTGGGCCAAGATTGTTGCATGGTACATGCCAAATAATAGGAACTCAGTAAATATTTGTAAGCACTTTTTCTCACAAAATTCAGATTTGATTTCTATTTTGTTTTTCACTTTTTTTATTGGATATTTTACTTATTTACATTTTAAATGTTATCCCCTTTCCCCGTTTCCCCTCCAGAAACCCTCATCCCATCCTCCTTCCCCCTGCTTCTATGAGGGTGTTCCCCCACACCCACTCCTGCCTCCCTGCTCTCACATTTCCCTACAGTGGCATTGAACCTCCACAGGACCAAGGGCTTCTCCTCCCATTGATGCCCAACAAGGCCATCCTCTGCTATGTATGCATCTGGAGCCATGGGTTCCTCCATGTGTACTCTTTGGTTGGTGGTTTAGTCCCTGGGAGCTCTGAGGGGTCTGGTTGGTTGATATTATTCTTCCTATGGGTTGCAAACCTCTTCAGCTCCTATGTAGTTCTGGCTGTCTAGGGACTCTAGCTGGTCTCAAACTCATTAATACCCACCTGCCTCTGATTCCCCAGTTATTAATACCTTTAATTCTGGGATTAAAGGTGTGTGCCATTACACCTTGCTTCAGAGTCCTTAGTTTAGAATTCTAGGCAGCCTCTGTAATTTAGATGGGGGTTGACATGGAAGGTATAACCTTATTGCCATATTGTCATATGTGAAAAAGTAGAGAAAATCCTGTTCAAGAATCTGCTTTTCGGCCAGTGAGATGGGTAAGTAAAGAAGCTTGTGCCTGCTGGGCGTGGTGGTGCACGCCTTTAATCCCAGCATTCGGGAGGCAGAGGCAGGTGGATTTCGGAGTTCGAGGCCAGCCTGGTCTACAAGGTGAGTTCTAGGACAGCCAGGGCTATACAGAGAAACCCTGTCTCAAAAAACAAAACAAACAAACAAACAAAAAAAAACAAAAGCTTGTGCCTAAACTTGACAACCTGAGTTTCATCCGCAGGACTCTCACATGGTGAAAGGAGAAATGAGCGTGAATGGATCACTCCCTACCAACACATACAAACATACAAATAGAGAGAAACAGTCTGCTGTAGCTATTAATTGCCTTCTTTTTGTCTAGTTTCCTTATAAACTCTGAGTGTTTAGTTAGTGCTGACTTGTCAGAAACTTTAAAAAGCTGCTAAGAACTTTATCTTAGATGGACTTAGTGGTACAGACTTAAAATTCCACCACTGGGAAGGCAGAGACAGGAAGATTACTGCAAATTCAAGGCCAATCTGGGCTACTTAATGTAGTGAGACTTTCTTAGTCTCATTATCCAAGAAGAGAATAATTTTGTCCACTTAAAAGAAGTACATAAATAGTAGTAGACTTTCTGTATTAGTTGCAAGTTCAAGTGCTTTCAAGATATTTGGTGTATTTAGTGTGCCTTAACCAAGAAAGAAAAAATGTATGTTTAATTAAGCACAGCAAAGTAACTGGACATAGTTGGGTATATCTGTAATCTTACCACTTGGGAATTTAGAAGTTCAAAGTCACTATCAGGATTATAGTAAGTTTAAGGCCACTCTGAGTGCATGAGCGAGTGCTCATGTGCATGTGTGTTCAAGGACATACACATGTGCCCAGCTGCCACCCCTGTCTGGGTGCTTGCAGAACCTGGAAAAACCTCCTGCAACTAGAAAGTACCAGAGACAGTTAAACTATGGGAAATAGAAGAATTGAACTCAGGTCCCAGCAAATTCTCTTAATCACCAGAAGCCATCTTTGCAGCCTCCTGAAGAATCTCTTTCCCACTAAAGTAGCTTTTGCCCCTTTTTTGGAGACAATGTCTCTAGGCTAGTCCCAGACTCATGATTATAATTCTCCTGCTCTAGGCAGGCCCTGAGTGCTAGATTCTGCAGAGATGTACAGCAACATGTTGCCTTTAGCATTTGTGGCTTGATTTTTGTTTTGGGGGGTTTGTTTGTTTGTTTGTTTGTTTGGCTATAGTCGATCAATTTTCAAGGCATTTAGTGCAGATTAAAAGTAAATTGTGTTGTTTAATCACCCTAGCCTGGGTTGCTGTTCCACATTGACATCTTGTGCTGAGTCTTTATGCTGTGTCAGTGAGGGCAAGAAGGTCCCCTTCTCAGCAATGTAGACTTGTCTGGCTTCTGGGGCTGGATGCTAAGTAGCCCTCAACATCTCTCACTTCTGACAAATACATCTCCAGATACTATCACATGTCTCCTCAGGGACAACATTATACATTAAGAAGTTAGTCATAGGGCCGGACGTGGTGGCGCACGCCTTTAATCCCAGCACTTGGGAGGCAGAGGCAGGCGAATTTCTGAGTTCGAGGCCAGCCTGGTCTACAAAGTGAGTTCCAGGACAGCTAGGGCTATACAGAGAAACCCTGTCTCGAAAAACCAAAAAAAAAAAAAAAAAAAAAAAAGAAAAGAAAAAAGAATGTTAGTCACAAAAAGCCAGTGAAATTCTTTCTAAATATCCCCCCTCCCCCACAGTCTCACATTTTGTCTCAGACTTAGACATGGGTTCTGGGTTCTGACTGTGGTTGTCTTTTCTTTCAGGTCAGCTTTTCTGGCAGCACACATCCCACTCTTTTTGTACCCCTTTTTGCACACAGTCAGCAAAACTCGTCCCTTTGAGTATCTTCGGCTCACCAGCCTTGGAGTTATTGGTAAGTTATTTTTTTGTTAGCCCAGGTTGGCCTCGGCTTACTATGTAGCTGAGGATACCCTTGAAATTTTTTCAATTTTTTTATCCTTTAACTTCCACCTCCAAAGTGCTGGGATTACAAGCATACTTCATCATCCTTGATATGGTTTTTAATGTGGAGCTGGGGGTTGAACCCAGGGTTTCATGCCTTCTAGGCAAGCACACTACCAACTGAATGGCATTGCTATCCTAGGTGAGTTGTCCGGGACATGCATTGCTATCCTAGGTGAGTTGTCCGGGACATGCATTGCTATCCTAGGTGAGTTATCGGGACATTTCGTAAGCCTGAAATTCTTACTGATAATAGTGGTCTAAGTTGTGTGTGTAAGTGCTTACAAACTTAGATCCTTTTTTTGTTTGTTTGTTTTGTTGTTTTTTTTGTTTGTTTTTTTGTTTGTTTGTTTTTGGTTTTCGAGACAGGGTTTCTCTGTGTAGCCCTGGCTGTCCTGGAACTCACTCTGTAGACCAGGCTGGCCTTGAACTCAGAAATCTGCCTGCCTCTGCCTCCCAAGTGCTGGGATTAAAGTCGTGCACCACCACTGCTCCGCGCAAGCACCATTCTTAATGCTGTTAATAAAGCTGTGAGAATCAGAAATCAAGATCTGATTTTTAGCTTCAAATTTACAGAGAGTATCGTGTCTGGCAAGAAGTTAATTCAGTAAATCTTTTTTCTGTTTTAAGATTATTTTTTTTTTCATGCATAATGTGCCTACATGAATTTCTCTCTGTCTGTCTCTCTCCCTCTCCCTCACCTTCCTCCAATTCCCCTTCTCTCTATCTTGTAATTCTTTGTAGTCCAGGTTGGCCTAAAATTCAACAGTATCTTCTAGCCCGTCCCAATGCTGGGGTTACATTCACGATACTACATCTGACTCTTTTTTTTGCTTTTTGTTTAAATGGATATGAAATGGGTTCCCTGACACAGAAACTACAGTCTGTATGTCATATTTCTAACTTTTGATGAACAATACAGAGTAAATATAATTTGAAAGCTTTTCTTTAAAATACCTTTGCATGTCCATGTTTTCTTTAGGGGCCTTGGTTAAAACAGATGAGCAAGAAGTAATCAACTTTTTATTGACCACAGAGATCATCCCTTTGTGTTTGCGCATCATGGAGTCTGGAAGTGAACTTTCTAAAACGGTACTGCGTGCTTTGAGTGAGATTTACCATTGTTTGTTTGTTTGTTTGTTTAAGATTACTTATTTTATATATATGAGCACAACGTAGCTGTCTTCAGACACACAAGACGAAGGAATCAGATCCCATGCATATGGTCGTGAGCCACCATGTGATGTGGTTGCTGGGAATTGAACTCAGGACCTCTTAACCTCTGAGCCGACTCTCCAGCCTATGGTTCACTATTGTTTTGGCTCTAGCTGCTGCTTTGTGGCTCTAGAACCTTTCTCTGCTGCTTCAGATTTTTTACCTTCTAAATGTTGTGTTTTACTTGTAAGTGTATTTATTGGTGTGGGTGTGACTGTGCCATGCGCTCCTGTGAAGATAAAGACAACTTTGGGGAGTTGGTGCTCACATTCTGCCTTGTCTCTGCTTTCTCCTGCTGTGAGCTGGTTCACAGGCTTCTGGGCACTTGTGTCTCTGCTTCCCATTTCACTATAGGAGTGCTGGGATCACAGATCAAACTGGGGTCATCAGGCTCATATAGTCAGTATCTTAGTTAAGGTTTCTTTGCTGTGATAATACACAATGATTAAAAGTAACGGGCTTGCTGGGCATGGTGGCGCACGCCTTTAATCCCAGCCTGGTCTACAAAGTGAGTTCCAGGATAGCAAGGGCTATACAGAGAAACCCTGTCTCGAAAAAACCAAAAAAAAAAAAAAGTAACGGGCTTGAAAGTGTTTGTTTCCTCTTACAGCTTGTAGTCCAGGGAAGTCAGACCAGAAAGTCAAGGCAAAAACTTTTGCAGAGGCCATATAGGAGTGCTGCTACTGGCTTGCTCCACATAGCTTGCTCAGCTTTCTTAAAGCACCTAAGACCACCAGCCCCTTGCACACATTTAGTGCACATAAACTCATTTTCTCTCAAATTTGGAACAATCCTTCTGTCTCAGACTCCTAAGGACTGGGGTTATGGATTTGCACCACAGTACCAGGCTTGTATTTTTTGTGCAACAATTAAAACACTTTGCCCATAGTAGGTACATGTTGAAAAAGGTCCTCAGGCTGTTATATTGTAATAAGCTGGGAAATATTTTTAAAATACAGGTGTGGGGCTGGAGAGATGTTTCAGTGGTTAACTACTATTTTTCCAGAGGACCCAAGTTCAATCACCATCACCCATATGGTGGCTCACAATCACCTATAACTCCGATTCCCCCTTCTTTCCTCCCCAGCATTGTGTGCACATGGTGTACAGACATAGATGAAGGCAAATTACCCGTACACATAAGAATAAACAAGTCATCTTTTAAAATATGAGTCTGGAAGAATGGCTTAGTAGTTAAATACACTTGCTGCATAATCATGGCAACTGGAGTTCAAATTTCAGTGCCCATGTACCAAATGTAGCAAGCTACATCCTATGCAAACCCAATGCATACACTGGCTCTGAGCAGATAAGAAATACGAGAATGCTAGGGCTTGCTGGCTTCCAGCCTGCAGTAAAACACAAACCACAGGTTCAGGTAGAGACCCTGCCTGGAAGTAATGGGGAAAACTGATAGAGAAGAGCATCTGACATCCTCTTGCTTCTGCACAGACCTACAACATTACATGCACACATACTCATACAGACAAGTACATACATAAATAAACCTTTAATAGATGTAGATGTCTAATCCTAGACTACTATGAATGCTTTTCTGGGGTGGTAAAGTTTAGTTGGATAGGTGGGTTAGTTAATTGACTGGTTGTTTAAGTTTTTGTTTGTATGTGCATGTGTCACATCACACATGTGAAGGGTAAAGGACATTCTATGGGAGTTGGTTCTCTCCTTCCAGCATGTGGACCTGGGTTATTGAACTTGAGTTTTCAAGGATAAGTGTCCTTACCTATGGGGCCATCTCACTAAGGTGACTGGTTGGTTAGTTTAAACCCTGCTAAGTAAATATAAAATATAACTATTTAGGAACCAGGAATTATCCACTAAACTAGACATAAGCCTGCTATATGACTCCACAGTCTCACACCAGGTATGTTCTCAAGAGAAATGAGCTCTTATGCATGTCAAGTTATATACGAGGACATTTATAACATTTCTATTTTTAAAGATTGGAAAGTAGTATGGTCATAAATACACTAAAAAGTGTGATATATGTAATGCTGATGGTTCTAATTGTTTTAAGCACATGAATTTTTACTGTGACTCCACCTAGGTGAAGTTCAAAAACAAGAAAAAGGGCTAGAGAGATGGACCAGCAATAAGACAGTTGTCTCTTCCAGAAGATGTGGGTTCAGTTTTCATCATCCACATAACAGTTTACAGCAATCTGTAACTCCAGCCTCAGTGGCTCCAATATGCTCTCTCTGGCTGTACAAGGCATGCACATGGCACACATATATGCAGACAAAACATCATCCATATTTAACAGAAAGCCAAGCTAGCAATTGGTGGTTACCTGTAAAGGATCTGTATTAACTGGGAAAAGATACACGGCAATGCTAAAAATTCTGAGTTGCTGGAAATGTTCTGTGTTTTAAGCTGTTGTGGTCTACAGATATGGTATACAGACTGAAAGCTCACCAAGTAACACTCTACTAGTGAATTTGTTCTTTGCTGTGGTTTGTATTAGTTGCCTATTGCTGTTATGACAAATTAGCAGAATTAAGTGATGGCTTAATTTATAAATTTATTCTCAGGGCTAGAAGCCACAAATCAGTTTCAATAAGCTAAAATCAAGCCAGGTAGAATAGGGCTAAGGTCTTTTTACATGCCATTTCACTTCTAAAATTATGTTCCTTGTGTTCTGTTATGTGTGGTTCCCATGCAAGCAGTCAAGCATGTTCACATCTCATTCTCTTGTAGTCCCTTCTTAGGGGTTAATTTTCCATCTCTCTGTTAGAATGATGTTTAGTGATTCTTGGGACCTGTGTGGATAATCTCTCTAGCTCAAGATCCCTAATCATATCTGCAAAGACCCTTTTGTACATATGAGACAGCACTCTCAGGGTTTGATGATTAAGATTTAGCTACCTTTGGAGTATATTATTTGTACTATTATGTAATTCTCCTGGTAATTATCTAGGGTTTTCCCCTTTATATAAAATGAGAATAATGGTATGTACTTTGTGGACTCAATAGGAAAAGTGAAGCTTATAAATTGCCTTTAGAAAAAAATCCTGACATAGTACTTGTTCAGTACGATAACATTTGTTCTGATTGTGTGGTTCTTGATAAAGTTATCTAAAATGTGCAGGGACTCGGCTTTGTTGTATGCTTTGAGTGTTGATCATGCTTAGATGTGTGAGCAGTAGTCACTTAATGACAAGTCTGAGCAGCTCTTTAGGTGTCCGCCTTTGTTTTACTCCAGGTTGCCACATTCATCCTCCAGAAGATCCTCTTAGATGACACTGGTTTGGCTTATATATGTCAGACCTATGAGCGGTTTTCCCATGTTGCCATGATCTTGGTGAGTTCTTTACTCTCTTTGCACTTTATTTCCACCACAAAACTTAGTCCCTTTGTAACTGACCCAAAACTTAGTCTTCTAACTAGAAATAACTATTTGGCCAAGTATGGTGGTATATGTCTGTCATCCTAGTATCTATAAGGCAGAGGGAGGCAAAAGGATGCCTGTGGGCTTGGAGCAGCAGCATGGGTTTCTCACCAGCCAAAAATACTAGCTGGAATGGTAGTATATGTCTTTAATCCCAGAACTCTGGAGGCAGAGGTGGAGTCCAGCCTGATCTATATAGCAAGTGCTTGGCTAGCCAAGACCACATATAGAGACCCTGTCTCAAAAAGGGGGAAAAAATCTCAGAAACTTAATGATTCTTAGATGATCTGGTCTCTGGTGTCAATTCGAATTATTTTGTGACTTTTTTCCCCCTACCTTTGTTTTGGGTAAAACAGGGTAAAATGGTCCTGCAGCTATCCAAAGAACCATCTGCCCGTCTGCTGAAGCATGTAGTAAGATGTTACCTTCGACTCTCAGATAATCCCAGGTAAAGATTTAACAGAACTTAGAAGATTTTGTCGAAATAGTATCATGAATGGATTCCAGTGTTACTACGGCTCAGATCTTCTGTCTTGAGAATTGGAACGCATATAACTTTAGTTTATCTAAGACAAACTTAAGTTCCAATTAAAATCTAAAATTCTGACTTTAAAATGCACTAGTTAGATCTTCCTATTGTAACTGTTCTACCCTGAAATTCCCAAAAGCCCAAGCAATTTCAAGGGAGGCTAGTGTGGTTTGGGCTTTCTGTGGCTACTCCAGGTAATCAGAGTACTTTAAAGGTCTCTTGCAAAGTCCTGTAGCCTAGAGGCTTTTTTAGCTTGCAGTTCTCTGCTTCCTGTAAGCTGTTGGGCTTAGTGCTTTTTCTTGGTAGGTTCAAGAACTCTGCCAGAATCATGCACTTTGTAGATGTAATGCACTTCAGAAATGTTTGACCTTCTCTCCTACTAATCCATAATTTATGATGAAAGTTACATGTTCAGATTCTGCTAAGCCACATAATGGAGTGCTTTCTGAGTTCCTAAGAATCAAGTGGCTTGACTAATGTGAACTGGTCTCTAGCCACTGGGGTTATTTGAGCCCTAACTATTTTTTGATAATTTTGTCCTGTTTTTCAATACCTCCCAAGTTTGCAATATACTTATTAGAAATTACACCAGTTTGAGTATAAGAGCTGTAACTGTTTAGAATAGCTCTGTATGGAAAATAATTTCATTTCTCATAAGCTATGTCTAATGGTATTTTGACAATATTTATCATTAAATCAGAACAAAGTTTGGAGTGAACTGTTGCATCATATTATTCCATTTTGCTTTTGCATGAAGTTCTGCATTGGGGTGTGGTAAAAATATTTGTGGACTACATAATACCTGCTTTAAAGAATTCTAATAGTTTCTTGCTGTAACTTGATAGCCATGGATTCCTAGGAAGTTGTATATTTATATCTAAGAAAGGGGGTCTTCCCAGCCCCCAAATACGGGCTTATGTGTTGTCTTCCTGGTTGGTTTGTTTGTTTCTGATGTAGGGCACGTGAAGCACTGAGGCAGTGCCTCCCTGACCAGCTGAAGGACACAACCTTTGCCCAGGTGCTAAAAGATGACACCACCACGAAACGCTGGCTTGCACAACTGGTGAAGAACCTGCAAGAGGGCCAGGTCACCGATCCCCGGGGGATTCCCCTGCCCCCTCAGTGATCCTCGTTCCCGCTCTCACTGCTCCCCTTCACTGGGGAGTGAGGGTGGAACCTATGAGGAAAACAGCTCAGGTTTTATTGCTGGGAATAGACAACCTCAGTGCTGAACTGTACTGGAGAAAATAGGCAAGGTACCCCGCTGGGGTGTGTGGGCTGACTGGAGGTCCTGGATCCCCCTGCTGCTCCCAGGAATTGGGCTCCTGACAGCAGTCTGCTACCACAGCCCCAGGAGGATGTCAACACCAGCAAATGCTGTGTTTGCAGCATGCCCAAGATGACATGACCCTGCTCCTGAACATCTACCTAGCCACTGGTAGGAAGAGGAGACATGGTAATGGCAACAACACTCTAGGCATGAGAGCGCCGGGGACCAAGCCATGTGGCTTTTTTTTTAAACTTTGCCTTCCTAGACAACTTAAGGTGTGTTTCTTAATTCTCTCTCACAGTATTTGTTTACTTTGGATTTTTGTTTTTAATCTCAAAAGAGAGAGATGTGTTTAATGGACACAAGCTGTAGTTCTCAGCAAAACTTTGTCAGTTGGCACTGTTTACAAGTCTGTTAGCTGCATAAGCTCAATAAAAAGTTGGTCTGGGCATTGCATCCCCTCTGACAGACGGATAGTTGCATCAGGCTGTTGGGTGGAATGGGAGGCAGGGGAAGAGGACAGCCAAAGGCCAAGCAGGAACTCTGCCTGCTCTCTGCTCCTGTTCTTTCCCTCCCACACCTGGCTGCTGTGAGGACACTCACCTTGTTCTGGCTTCAGCTGCTAGCCTACTCAGATCTCAGCGCTTTCCCCTTTTTTACCACTTAGACTTCAAGCAGGTGTCTTAATTTACAGAACCTTCCCTAAAAGAGAATTGTATTAGGGCAGGAGGGATGGCAGTTCTTCAGATTCAGGTTTTCAAAGATAATTTCCAGGTGTCCAAATGGTAGGCTACTTGACGTTCTCTAGCGTGAGTTTCAGTAGCGCCATCTCCTCGTGATTGTACTTGAAGCAGTATTAGCTGAATGAATTTCTTCAGATTTAAAATGAATAGTTGGACTCTGCTGGCTCATTCTACTCTCCCTTTTAACACACTTTCTTAGGTCTATGGAAACTACAGGGTTGCCACTGAAATGTTTTGGTTTTTTTTTTTTTTTTACTTGTTGATAGTGTCAGAGTCCCCCCTTCAATCCCCATGGGCTTGACTCTCAACCTGTTACTGTAAACCGTCAGCCTTTGTTTACTCCTCGTCTCCAAAGATGGGATTATTAATCCAAATCTAGAAAGAGCCCAAATCTTCAGCCCATGTCTCATACACTTGAAGATGTCTGTTGAATTTGAAGAGGTTATAAAAGGACAGGTGGTCATAGAAACCTTTGCAGAGGCAGTTGTGCCAACCCAAGGGCTCTTTCCTTGTTCGTTGCCTTCTGTCTTTAAAGCCAAGAAAGTAGTAATTAAGTAGCCTAGATTTAAGGAGGGTAGAATAAGCATTTATTCCCCTGCCTTCCAAATTGAAGAGGAGGACTTGGCCTCAAGCCTGAAGAAAAGTCTTAGAAAGCAAGAAACAGCATCACTTTGATAAATGTCTTGACTCACTTGTGATCTGAAAAGTTCACTAGGATACCCTGATTTTTGAAATCTGCCTTCCTGCTGAAATGAAGTCTTTCATTCCACTTCACTGGGGGAGCAGCTGAGGCTTGGGGCCTTGCTCCCTGGGACATTCTCTCCATTTTTGGTGCATTGGCCATGTTACTGTGCCAATAGTGTCTTAACTCATGTCCCATGTATCCTCAGCTGGCCTTGGACCTACATAGGAGTTGAGTGGGGAGGGGTACAATGGGTCTTCCTTCCTGTGGTTGGTCCTGATGTATGTACTATATAAAGAGACCCCTCCCCTTATTTTGTGTTGTCCATCCCTCACCCTCAACAGGATTAAAATAAAACATGCTCTGGGTTTTTTGTTTTGCTTTCCTTTTTGTTTTTTGTTTTTAATTCTTTTAATTGGAGAGTTTATTCCATCAGCATAAAAATGTCATTAAAAAAAGGCGTGGTGGCACACGCCTTTAATCCCAGCTCTCGGGAAGCAGAGGCAGGCGGATTTCTGAGTTTGAGGCCAGCCTGGTCTACAAAGTGAGTTCCAGGACATCCTGGGCTACACAGAGAAACCCTGTCTCAGGGGAAAAAAAAAAAAAAAACAACAAGAAAAATGTCTAGGCACTTTAATCTGGTGATTGTTGTTAGACCTGCCTCTACCCTGACTGCTTATACACACACAGACTGTCCTGCCTAGAGGACCATGGTGGTTCCTTTGTGGATAGATTTTTAGGCGGCTAGAAGGCTACAGCTGATCGTGAAAGTTCTTTGGGTGTCTAGGATAGTGGCCCTTACCTGATAAAGTGTGTCTTGCACAGGCAGAACCTCACTCCTGGCTTCTGTGCCTGTGAGTAGGAGAGATTTCTATAAGTAAAGAGCTAGTGCTTTATTTCTTATGACTTTTAAATATTAGAGGACATTTTCAGAGTTGATCTTATGTCTGGCTTGGTAGAACACAGCCCATTTTCCAGCTTCTTTTAAGGACTTTAGAGAGTATGTACTGCTTTGGTGGTGGGACAGGACAAGCAGAGGCATCTGCAGGCTTCAGAGAGGGCTTTTCTGTCTATATGGGATCTCCTTGCTTGCTGTTGCTGCTGCTCAAAACTCAGGAAAAGAAGGACAAAACTGTTGCCAAGACCCGCTGGGCATGGGTCTCACTGGGCAGAGTGCTTGCTTGCCATGCAAGCAAGTGGAGTCCTGAGTTCAGATTCCCTATTACCCAAACACACAAAAGCTGGGTGACGCAGCACAGATGGGCACAGAGACAGGAAAATGCCAGGGGCTTGTGGCCAATCAATCTAGCCAAAGCAGCAGTCTTTGGGTTCAGTGACATTCTGTCTCAAAATTATGACAGAAGTCAGCGGTGGTGTCTTAGTCAGGGTTTCTATTCCTGGACAAACATCATGACCAAGAAGCAAGTTGGGGAGGAAAGGGTTTATTCAGTTTACACTTCCATACAGCTGTTCATCACCAAAGGAAGTCAGGACTAGAACTCAAGCAGGTCAGAAAGCAGGAGCTGATGCATAAGCCATGGCGGGATATTCTTTACTGGCTTGCTTCCCCTGGCTTGCTCAGCCTGCTCTCTTATAGAACCAAGACTACCATCCCAGAGATGGTCCCACCCACAAGGGGCTTTTCCCTCTTGATCACTAATTGAGAAAATACCCCACAGCTTGATCTCATGGAGGTACTTCCCCAGCTCTTTTCTCTGTGATAACCCCAGCTGTGTCAAGTTGACACAAAACTAGCCAGGACAATTGACCCCTTGTCAACTTGACACACAAACACATCACTAGTAAGCCTCAACCCTTAGTTCTTATTCATCCCCAAGATCTAAATAACTTTAAGAGTCCCACAGTCTTTACATATTAAAAGTTCAATCCCTTTAAAATATCCAGTATCTTTTAAAGTTCAAAGTACTTTAAAATTCAAAGTCTCTTAACTGTGGGCTTCACTAAAAAAATTCCTTCAAGAGGGAAAAATATCAGGGCACAGTCACAATCAAAAGCAAAATTCAATCTCCAACCATCCAATGTCTGGGATCCAACTCAGGATCTTCTGGACTCCTCCAAGGGCTTGGGTAACTTCTCCAGCCATGCCCTTTGTAGCACACACATTGTCCTCTAGGCTCCAGATGCCTGCACTCCATTGCTGCTGCTGTTCTTGGTGGTCATCTCATGGTACTGGCATCTCCAAAATGCTGCTGTCTTCCACTGTAACTAGGCTTCAACACTAGCCTCTCATAGGCTCTCTTCATGGTGCCAAGCCTCAATTCCTTTGCATGACCCCTTCAGTCCTGGGCCATCAATTGCAACTGAGGCTGCACCTTCACCAATGGCCTTCCATGACCTCTCACAGTGCTTCCATGGCCCCAGCTGCTCTGCATGACCCCTTCATGCCTTCAAAACCAGTACCACCTAGGTAACTTACACATTCCAAGTCCAGCCACAGTACAAGGTACAACCATGGCTATCTCTGGAACACAGCCTCCTTGTGCTTTCAGAAAACACTTCCCAGAAGATGTCACCTCAACGATGCTGGTCTCTTCTTAATCACTGCTAATTTCTTAGCTCCAGCTAACCAGCATCAATAGTCCCAGTAATACAAAGGTTTTACTTTATTAGTTCTGGTATCTTGTTAATCACAGCTGATTCTTCAGCCCCAGCTAACCAGAACCAGAGAATCTTCACAATCAAAGTAACAATGGCCCGGAAAAGAGTCTTTAATGTTCCCTGTGAAATTTCACAAGCCAGGCCTCCATCTTCTGCACTGTTCTCAACATTTTCCAAGCTCCTACACAATGTCTGACAGAGCACTTAACACTGATCTTCTAGCCCAAAGTCCTTCCACAGTCCTCCCCAAAACATGGTCAAGTTGTCACAGGAATACCCCACTATGCTGGTACCAATTTGTCTTAGTCAGGGTTTCTATTCCTGGACAAACATCATGACCAAGAAGCAAGTTGGGGAGGAAAGGGTTTATTCAGTTTACACTTCCATACAGCTGGTCATCACCAAAGGAAGTCAGGACTAGAACTCAAGCAGGTCAGAAAGCAGGAGCTGAGCAGAGGCCATGAGGAATGTTCTTTACTGGCTTGCTTCCCCTGGCTTGCTCAGCCTGCTCTCTTATAGAACCCAAGACTGCCGGCCCAGAGATGGTCCCACCCACAAGGGGCCTTTCCCCTTGATCACTAATTGAGAAAATACCCCACAGCTAGATCTCATGGAGGTACTTCCCCAGCTCTTTTCTCTGTGATAACCCCAGCTGTGTCAAGTTGACACAAAACTGGCCAGTTCAAGTGGCTAGTGTATTCGGAGGGCAGAGCCAGGTGAATCTCTGAGTTTAAGGCCAGTTAGTACACATAGTCATAATGAGTTCTAGGCCAGCCACAGTGCATAGCCACCCATCTTTAAAAAAAAAAAAAAAAAAGGAAAAGGAAAATTTTCCAATATTGCCAGGGGGTTGGGAGTAGCACACATCTTTAATATCAGCACCCAAGGCAGAGAAGCAGGCGGATCTTTGTGAGGCCAGCCTGGTTTACATAGGTTCCAGGACAGCCAGGGCTACATGGTGACGCTCTGTCTCTAGGAGGAAAAGACAACAAAAACAGAACTTCATTGGGCAAAGGTGCTTGCTACTAAGCCTAATAACTTCAATCCCTACAACCCACATAGTGGGAGAAGAGAGCTGACTCTGGCAAGTAAACCTCTTACTTCAACTGAGGCACTGTGGTCTGTGCCTGCCTGCACATACAAACAGACAAATAATGTAATGACTAACTTCGTGTCAGTATGGAAAACAGAAAACTTAATATGAAGAATGAAAACAAAAGTCAGTTAAACTGGGAGGGGGAGCCCTACAAATTTAAAACGACTGAAAATATCAGCCAGGCGGTAGTGGCACATGCCTTTAATCCCAGCACTTGGGAGGCAGAGACAGGCAAATTTCTGAGTTCGAGGCCAGCCTGGTCTACAAAGTGAGTTCCAGGACAGCCAGGGCTATACAGAGAAACCCTGTCTCGAAAAACCAAAAAAGAAAAAGAAATATCAGTGAACTTAAACCCTAACAGACTAATCAGAACTTTCAAATGCATTACTTTAGGTCTGGGGTGAGGTGTGTCTCAGATTTGTTTGCAGTGTGTTAAAAGCATGACCAAAGAGCAATTTGGGGAGAATTAATTTCCCTTACAGATTTCAGTCCATCAAGGGAAGGAACCTGAAGATGAGAACTGAAGCAGACAGGAATTCCTCTACTTCAGTAGAGGAATACTCACTGGGTTGCACAGCATGGTGGTGGTGGTGGTGGAGGTGATGCCACCCAGGACCATCTACTCAGCCAACACAATGTAAATCTAGTGTCCTGAACCTAGGTGCACATAAACGTCCATGACAGTGTGCGTGTATAGTCCCAACACTGGGGGGTCAGAGACAGGTGGATTCTGGAGACCTTTCTGGTCATCTAATTTAGCCAAAATATTGAGCTCCAGGTTCAGTGACAAGCTTTCTCATAAAGTGGGAACTGGTGAGATGGCCTGAGTTAGGTCTCCAGAATCCATGTAAAGATAGAAGAAAGGAACTCCATACGTTTGTCCTCTAGGCTTCACACATGGACCATGGCATAGCACCCATATAACCAGACAGTATTTTAAAAAGAGAAAGTCACCCAGTGTCAGCCTACACATGCCCAAGGGCAAGTGCAGGTGCACATACAACCGGCTACACAATGACGTTCCTATCCTAGAATCGCCAATGGGGTAATGTTATGAACGGAACAAAGAACAGATCTCAGTTCATTTTTGAAGCAGCAGCACCTGGCTACTAAAACCTGTCCGGAACATCCTAAAAAACCAGGGACCGGGGGCTGGTGAGATGGCTCAGCGGGTAAGAGCTCCCAACTGCTCTTCTGAAGGTGATAAGTTCAAATCCCAGCAACCACATGGTGGCTCACAACCATCTGTAACGAGATCTGGCTCCCTCTTCTGGAATGTCTGAGGACAGCTACAGTGTACTTACATATAATAAAATAAAATAAATCTTAAAAAAAAAAAAAAAAAAAAAAAAAAAAAAAAAAAAAAAAAAAAAAAAAAAAAAAAAAAAAAAAAAAAAAAACCAGGGACCAACTTCCGCCATGAATGTAGACATATAATTCAAAGGATGATATTTAGCTCAATCTAGCCCTCAATTTGTGATTCAACTTTCCCAGCTTCCCAAATGTGCTACTGCTGTACCCAGTGATGAGGACCAATCTCTTAAAATGACAATAGGAAACTGGGTATGGTGTCTCATACCTGTAATGGCAGTTGGGAGCTGAGACATAGATTGCTGTGAGTTCAAGGCCAGCCATGTCTTCAGAGGTTCTAAATTAGTGGCTATAGAATGAGACCCTGTTTCAAAACCTGAACGGTAAGGCTGGAGAGGTGGCTCTGTAGTTAAGAACATTGACTGAGCTTCAAGAGGACTTGGATATGATTCCCAACACCCACATAGCTGCTTGCTCTCAAGTGTGTGTAGCTCTATTTCCAGAGTGGCCTGACACCCATTTCTGGCCTCTGCAGGCATAGGCATGAAAGTGATACACAGATATACATGCAAGCAAATCACTCGTGTACGTAATTTTTTTTTCAAGACAGGGTTTCTCTGAGTAGCCCTGGCTGTCCTGAAACTTGCTCTGTAAACCAGGCTGGCTTCAAACTCAGAAATTCGCCTGCCTCTGCCTCCCAAGTGCTAGGATTAAAGGTGTGCACCACCACACCCGGCCATAAATAAATTTTTTCACTGAAAAATAAGGAACCAAGGGGTACATCTCACTGATAGAGCACATACTTGAGGCCTTAGCACCACAGGAAAGAAATTTGCAGATAAAATAAATAATCAAATCTAGCAATGAATAAAAATAGCACTCGGGAGACAGAGGTAGTTGTGTCTCTGTGTTCAAGGCCAGCCTGGTCTACAAAGTGAGTTCCAAGGCATCCAGGTGAGGAACCCTGTCTAAGAAAAACCAAAAAATAAAATAATTTTTTAAAAGAAATGTATCAGATTAGCCAGGTCATTGCAATAAGTACTAGGTTAATTCAATATGTGAAAGCCAGTCAATGTGGCTCACAACAGAAGCAAAACAATTGTCTAGATAGATGAAGATCACAGCGAGTAAAACCTATCCATGATTGTTTTAACTTAGGTTGTAACACATGCCTCTAATCTCAGCACTCAGGAGGCACAGGTAGGCAGATAGATCTCAGAGTTCAAAGCCAGCCTGGGCTACATAATGAGACCCTATCTCAAAAATAATAATATAATGATGTTGGAGTTACACACAGCTATAAACTCAGCATTCAGGAAATGGCAGGAGGTTCACAAGTTCAGTCATCCTCAGTACCTACAAAGGCCAATCGTCATTAAAAAACATCAGTAAAAATCCTACAGCAAATCTCTCAAACTGTTGAAATCATTATAAGCCAAATGTATGCCTGTGATTCCCAACACTAAGGAGATAGGAGCTCCAAGAGCTCACAGGTCTATCTCTGTTACATGAGTCCCTGTCTTGAAAGAAAAAAAAAAAGTGTTCTTCCTAAGATGAAGAAGGAAACTAGAATGTCCAGTCTCATGCCTCCATTACCATTCCCTGGTCAGTGTGGCTTAAAAAAAAAGGGGGGTGCCTCCTAGGACACACAGACATGAGCATGGTAGACAAGGCAACACTCACATGCATAACAAAACTTAGAAAAGGAGTTTTGGCCACAAAAACACATACAAGTAACTGGATATGGAGGCACATGCCTGCAATCCTAGCTTAGAAGGAATAAAGGCAAGAGAATCAGAAGTTCCCAGTCATTCTAGACTTGCATAGGTATTTTGAGGCCACCTTCAAATATAAGCAACCATATATCAAAGTAAATAAAATGAAGTTATAGAAATGGCTCAACAGTTAAGAGTATTTGTTATAGGGTGGAGAGATGGCTCAGTGATTTAAAGCTCTGGCTGCGGCCGGATCGAGTGGCGGGCCGCCGGAGCAAGCAGGACCGACCGGAGTGAGCGGGGCAGACCAGAGCGAGCAGGGTTGACCAGAATGAGGGGAGAAAAAAAACTCTGGCTGTTCTTCCAAAGGACCTTGATTTAATTCCCAGCACCCATATGGTATTCCTCAACCATCTGTAACTCCAGTTCCAGGAGAACTGACATCCTGAGGCACCAAGCACACACACACACACACACACACACACACACACAGGCATACATGCACCCAGCACACACACACAGGCATACATGCACCAAGCACACACACACACACACACACAGGCATACATGCAGCCGAAACACTCATGCTCATAAAGTAAAAATGTGTGTGCATAAAAAAAATTTTTCTAAAAAAATGTGTGTGCATGTTTTCTGAAAGTGTAGCCCTAGTTGACCTGGAACTAGCTCTATAGACAAAGCCGGCCTTAAATTCATAGAGATCCACCTACCCTTGCCTCCCAAATGCTGAAATTAAAGGCATACACCACCACCGATATTTTATAAGAAAACAATACTGTTGCTTTTGCAGAGAACCTGGATTCAACTCCCACACCCACACATCAGCTAACAACCATCCTTAACTCAAGTTCCAAGGGATCAAATGTTCCACATAATTAAAATACTATACATAATTTAAAATGATAAATTTAAGTTTTTTAAATAAAAAAGGAAATAGATTATACCTACAAGGACATCAAATGACATAGGAGACTTTACACTGAAAAGTGACCATTTCTTTGAAAGATGAGTTGAAGCCTGGAGTAGTGACTTGGCAGTGAAGAGCACCAGCTGCCCTCCAAAGGAACTGGGATCAATTTCCAGCACGCATATGGCAGCTTGCAGCTGTAACTCAAGTTCCAGGGATCCAACGAACACCCTCACACAGACACATGCAGGCAAAACACCAATGCACGTAAAATAAAAATAAGGTATTTTAAAATTTTTTATGAGCCGGACATGGTGGCGCACGCCTTTAATCCCAGCACTCGGGAGGCAGAGGCAGGCGGATTTCTGAGTTCGAGGCCAGCCTGGTCTACAGAGTGAGTTCCAGGACAGCCAGGGCTATACAGAGAAACCCTATCTCGAAAAAAACACGCCCAGCACTATTTTTAAAAATTTTAAGAAGGTAACGTGAATGGGAGAAAAATGCACATCAGCCCATGGGTGGGGGAGCATAGCATTAGGATGCTCCTTACTTCAAGGTGACCTGCTTTCGGCTTCAACTCAGTCCTAAGTAAAGTTACACCACGTTTATTATTGTGAAAATCGAATAACTTGATTCTAAAAATTTACGAAAACAGCCAAAGGTAATCTTGAATAAAAATGTAATTAGCCTTCTAAGACCCAGGTTTCTGTAACTTTTAACCTTTTTGTAGTCAGGACTCTCATAAAAATACCATATACATATGTATGTTTGTGTCTTTTTCTGAAGTTTTGAATCAGTTTGGAATATTGTATCACATACCATTTCTTTTCCCAGCTCTCATTTGGTTCTCTGCGATTTGTTTTTATACTCTTGCCAGCTTCCCACCCGCCACTTAAAGAAGTGACAGCGCTGAGGCCTAGTCTCGTTGGAATGGAGGAGTGGTTATACATTCTCTGGTGTTCTGAAATTATGTAGACTGGCTTTTAGTTCTACGGGTAGTCCCACATTGATGGACTCAAAATCTTTCCTATGTGATGTGTGCGTGTGTGTGGTGTGGTGGTGGGTGGGTGTGTTGTGGGGTGTGTGTGTGTGTGTGTGTGTGTGTGTGTTCATGTACACAAACGGGAGCTCAGGCATGGAGGTCAGAGAACAATCTCTAGCATCAGTTCTCACCGTCCCACCGTCCACCTTGTTTAAGGCAGGCTCTGTTTGTTCTGTGCACACCAGGCAAGCTGGCCCATGAACTTCTGGGGATTCGCCTCTCTCCACTTCCCATCTCACCGTTGAGTATTAGAATTGGATCCTCACTACCCTACCAAGTTATTCAGGAACTTTGGGGATTCAAACTCCAGTCAACAGGCTTTTGTGGCAAATGTTTACATCTCTGAGATCCCACCTTTTTTTTTTTGACAGGGTCTCACTGATTTGGATAGACTCGCTGGCCAGCAAGCCCCAAAGATCATCCTGTCCCCACCTCCACAACTGTTCCTCAGTACCTGACGGTTTTTTGGAGATTCTGTGGATCCAAACTCAGGTCCTCATGCTTGCCAAGCAAGCACTTCACTGACTGAGCCATTCCCCTGGCCCTGCAACTCACTTTGTAGACCAGGCTGGCCTCGAACTCAGAAATCTACCTGCCTCTGCCTCCTGAGTGCTGGGATTAAAGGCGTGCGCCACCACGCCTGGCTTACAATCTAATGTCTTAAGTTATCTTATAAGTACAAAAAAAAAAAATGCTTTATTTTAGAAATCTGAGTTCAATTGAGTAGGCAGGGGATAGGGACTCAGATTTCCCAACCTGAATATCCTGAGCATTAGAAGTGTTTGTGCCTGGTGCTGGAGAGATGGCTCAGTGGTTAAGAGCATCGACTGCCCTCCCGAAGGTCATGAGTTCAAATCCCAGCAACCACATGGTGGCTCACAACCATCTGTAATGAGATCTGACGCCCTTGTCTGGTCTGTCTGAAGACACCTACACTGTACTTAGATATAATGAGAAATAAATAAATAAACAGTATACTTAGATATAATAAATAAATTAATAAATAAATAAGAGTTTGTGCCAAGAAGGGCATCTGGGAAGACATGGCTGGAAGACTCAATACCATGTTTGGGTCTCCCTATGGCACCTGCTACTTCATTTCAATTTATGCCTTGTAGGCCTTTCCTGGGCATAGTTCCCAAAGAGTCCCTCTGCTGCTGCTCCCTGATCAGGTTTCTGGATCTGTTAATAATAGAAAACAGTTGGGGGAAGGGCCAGGATCTTTGCAGACACAGAAATTACCAAAGCAGATGAACAGTTCCTGTGCCAAAGCCGCGTGCCTTGTTTGCTGCCTCTTGGATCTGTTCAAATTCCTGTGTTCTCTCCAGGAGCTTCCATCCAACAATTCTATTTATTTATTTTATCCTCTCTCTCTCTCTCTCTCTCTCTCTCTCTCACTCTCTCTCTTTCACTGTGTGTGTGAGAGAGAGACAGACAGAGAGACAAAGAGAGAGCATATGCCTGAGCATGTAGAAGTTAGAAGGCAACTTTAGAAGTTAGTTCTCTCCTCCCATGATGCGGCTCTTGTGTATCTAATTCAAGTAGTCAGAACTGGCAGCAACTCCTTGCCTTTCCCCACTGAGCCATCTCTCCAAGCCCCTTCGCAAGCATTCTTGAGAGCCAAACTAATCTTGTGGAATCTCTCACAGACTCTACACCCAAATCAGAACCCAAGCTGAGGAGTAATGGTAGATTGGTAAACCAGGCAGTGGTGACGAACGCCTTTAATCCCAGCACTGGGGAGGCAGAGGCAGGCAGATTTCTGAGTTTGAGGCCAGCCTAGTCTACAGAGGGTGTTCCAGGACAGCCAGGACCACACAGAGAAACCCTGTCTGAAAAAAAAAACAAAACAAAACAAAAAAAGAAAGAGAGAGAGAAGAAAAAGAAATGCAGAGACAAGTATTTGTGACTTGCTCTCTCCCAGAAAATCTAAAGGGTAAAAGCCTTCTTTCTTTCCTACATCACCCAGGAGCTTAGGCAACACTGAGCCAATGAGAAAGAGGAAAAGGGTGTCTAGTCCTAGTGGAGGAGGGAGATTGAAAAAAGGAGATTATGAGTCAGGCAAGTGGGGATGGGGCCTCTGCTAAGTCAAATCTGAAATTGATGGCTTATAATTTGATGTCCCTATTCATCCTGCTCCCCAGGAATGGCTTCCCTTTTAATGTCTACCTTCCCTTTGGACTATGATTTTTGCTACCAAAGCATGCTCTAAGAAGGAAAGTGGTGCAAGCCTATAATCCCATCCAGAAGGTTCTGGAATTCAAAGTCATCCCTAGCTACATATTAAGTTCAAGAGCAGCCTTGACTACACTATCATTGATCCTATCTTTAAAAGGGGGGGGGGCAGGGAACCACTAGAGAGATGACTCAGTGGTTAAGAGCACTGACTGCTCTTCCAGAGGTTCTGAGTTCAAATCCCAGCAACCATATGGTGGCTCACAACCATCTCTAATGGGATCTGGTGCCCTCTTCCGGTGTGTCTGAAGATAGCTATAGTGTACTCATATAAATAAAATTTTAAAAATTAATTGCAGAGGTTTAAATCCCCTTCATTATAAATGATAATAGAAGCAATAAGCTGGGCGTGGTGGTGCACACCTTTAATCCCAGCACTCAAAAGGCAGAGGCAGGTGGATTTCTGAGTTGGAGGCCAGCCTGGTCTACAGAGTGAGTTCCAGGACAGCCAGGGCTACACAGAGAAACCCTGTCTCGAAAAAAAAGAAAAAAAAAACAATAAATAAATAAAATACATCTTTAAAATAAGAATTAGATTTTAAAAAAAGACAACAAACCTGCTGTCAGACAAACAAACAAACAAACAAACAACAAACATATAGTCAACCCACTCTCTGGGTTAATTAAGTAAAGCTACGAGGGCTTCAGCGGTTGCAAGCATGGTGGCTCACATGTCCATAGTCCTAACTTTTTTTGGAGGCTGAGATGGAGAGCTGGGGGATCTACCTGAGCCACAAGTTCAAGACCAGCTTTATGAGCAACATAAGGACACTCCCATCTCACACACACAAAAATTAATTGCAGGGGTTTAAATCCCCTTCATTATAAATGATAATAGAAGCAATATAAACCCACAGGAAATGTATGACAGAAAATTATTTTTTGTTTGTTTTTGTTTTTTCGAGTCAGGGTTTCTCTGTGTAGCCCTGGCTGTCCCGGAACTCACTTTGTAGACCAGGCTGGCCTTGAACTCAGAAATCCACCTGCCTCTGCCTCCCAAGTGCTGGGATCAAAGGCATGCGCCACCACGCCCGGCAGAAAATTATTTTTTAATGAAGGACCACCCCCACCCCTGGTAGTATTCAAGACTAAAAATAGATCAAGGCCAGCTATGCATTCATTCTACCACAAGGCCTTCCTTAAGTAATCTCCATGCTGGCTTTTGTAGCCATCACTTAAGAGGATTTTATTTTAATGGAACCTAAGACTTAGCTATCAATAACCACTAATGGCAGACTATTAGGTGGTTGGGAGATATTTGAAAGAACTCTAAGAGGCATCCAGGACTCAAAACACTCAACATCACATCCATCTCACAAAGCTAGTTCCCTCTGGGCTTGTGACTAAAATATACCACTGAAAAAGAACCTCACAGGAGTTCCATATATGTGCCCCACATCCATAACTGCCTTAACTGCCATCCACTGGGTCAGAAAAGCCACACGTCGCAATCTTCCCAAGGCAAAGCAAAAGCTGAGCCCAGCTGTGATGCTTGGGAGAGGACAAGGGCGGGTTCTCTTCACCACCAGCACATCGTCTAGAGTACTGTAGAAACTTCTAGTGCCGTAGTTTTTATTTGTGAAGTATGGGGTCATAACACCCTTTTCCTCTTCTAATCTGATTGCCTTTCCTCCATCTTGGCTTCTGTGCCAGCTACCTATTCATTTACCCTTGGAAGGAGCTCATTCCTGTATGAGTGCCCTCTTTCTCACTTTGCTCTGGTGTTTTTGTTGTTGTTGTTGCTGTTACAAAGTTGGAATTTATTAAAAGATGTTTTTAACATTGATTTTTAAGTACAAAACAGAAAGGCAGAGGGAAGAAAGACACACAGGAGCATGGGTGTGTCCTTCCCTAAGAGTCTGAATATAGTGAGCTTGCTTCATCTCTCTCCATACCTTTATTATGTGTGGCCAGAATGATGAGGGAGCAGGGTTGTGAGTTCAAGGCTAGCTGGGCTACATAGCAAGACTCCAACCTCATAAATAAATAGATATCCTGGCACTGAACAAATGATTACGAGAGAAAAGAGGACATGATGGTGTGTGTTGGGGGTGGGGTGCTGAGGATGTGGTTCAGCTGGCATAGTGCTTGCCCACTATACACACAGATCTGGGTTTTATCCTCATCACCATTTAAACTGGCCACAGTAGTACACACCTGAGTCTCAGCACTCAAGAGGTGGAGGCAGGAGGATCTATAAGGTCATCATCCCCAGCTACAAATCAAGTTTAAGAACATATCAAATTCAAGGTTAGTCTGGGCCACAAGAAACCCTGTCTAAAGAAACAAACAAAAGCACCCACCATATACACACACGAGCTGTTTCACACGCGTGAACAGATACTGTCCCTTCAAACTGGTGTTTCTTCCTTCCTCCCCGTCTTGCTCAGCTCCTGTATTTTTACAGACTCCCAATTGATTGCCCTTTCGAGGCAGGATGCAGAAACACAGGAGCAAGCTGGTGGAAAGCGATACCATGGAGAGCAGCCAGATGAATTGAGGGCAAAAACAGCGGTATTCCACACAGACTCTGACCAGAATGAAAAGCAGTGATTCACAGCACACTGCAGTAAACAGGCTTGGCTTTCACTCTGAGAACAATTGTGGGATTGGGGTCAGTAAGGGGTCCATCCAGGTGGGGAGGCATCAAGATACAAGGCAGCCAGGCTCCTCCTCCCTAGAGACGTGTTGCTATCAACCTCAATCCATTCCCTTAATCCTTTTCTGCAACCCCACCCCCACAATTCCTCCTGTTGACTAGTGCCCTGGGCCTTTAAGAGTTGGATAGGCTGGACCTAGGAAGGCGCTCACACCTCTCCCCACCCCACTCCTCCTCTCTGGCTGTAACTCTGCCAGTTACAGCAACAAACTGCAGTGGAGGGTGGAAGCAGTCAAGCAAAGGAGAAAAGGAGTCGTCTTATTCTTAGCGGAGAGCACTGCGGAGCTCGGGAGGCGACCCTCACAGACACAAGATTACTATCCTACCCACGGTAAGGGCCCTGAGCTCTAACCAACCTCTGGCCAAGCTGAGTCCTGCCTGAGTCCTAACTCAGCCATACAGATGCATACCTGTATTAGGTTAAAGTAGGCTCCTTTTCCCACCCTGAGGCTCCACAGAGCTTTGCCCCCCACCCTTTCCTGGATCTCTCCAGTTTATCTTCTCTGCCTCTTAAAAACCATTTTCTTTCCGGCTGTGTCAATCACCGGCTGTGTCAATCACCGTCTTATAGAGAAACCTCTTAGCTGTACGGGGCCATGAGTGCTGACCCTAGCCACTGTGTCTCAGAGGTGAATCCACCCCAGGAAGACAGGAGGCAGAATAAGAATAGATTCTCATCAATGAAGATGCATTAATAGACTGTTGAGGGTTACCAAATGGGGGTGTTCAAAACTCATGGGACATTGAACTCCTGGTAATAAAGAGATGATTTTAAGATAACCTTGGAAAGAGTCAGGGTTTGAATTTATTCTGTGCTCTGGTTTTTGCCTGCTTAACAAGCCAAGGCAAGTTCTTGGTACACTAGTAGGTTGTATGCCATGGGACTTTAAGGCCACAGACAACTGTTTGATCTGGACTTGGATTTAGGGCTCCTCAAGGCTGCCTTTGTGCCAGGACTGCTTATTAGGGTGC
The DNA here is from genome assembly GCA_902729485.2 of Mus minutoides. Taxonomy (NCBI): domain Eukaryota; kingdom Metazoa; phylum Chordata; class Mammalia; order Rodentia; family Muridae; genus Mus; species Mus minutoides. Next base: position 14,514 of record LR753505.1, on the reverse strand, counting down.
ACACTACATATGCTCTCCTCATCCTTAGAAACTGTAATTTGGCAAATTCTAAAACGCTCTTCTGGAGATAACTGATCTAGGCTTAAGTCTCTGGACTTGAGAGAGCCTTAAAGTTCTAACGTTCTCAGGGCTGTGACCTGTGAGCAGAGCCATCCTACCCACTTTGTATGAAACAGGTTAGCCATAACCCTTCTCAGAAGTGAGACGTAGGCAAAATAGCTCTTCCTTCCTGCCTCCCCAAAAGAAATTTGAGACATGCTGATTTCCTACTATAATGTCATTGGCACATGGTGTTGACACTTCCAAACTCCGAGGGTCATATAAAGCTACTTGGAAGTACAAGATCCCAAATATATGTATATGTGCTAATCTCCCCCCACCCTGAACCCAGGCTGCCCTGAAACTTCCTATATAGCTAAGGATGATCGTTGAATGCTCGATCCTTCTGTTGGCACCTCCCATGTGTTAAGATTACCACCGTGCCTGGCTGACTCAATCTCTCTTACTTTTAGAATTTTATCCTTTGTGTCCTTGCTGGTGCCCCCTCTCCCAAACTCTCTGTTTCTTCTCGCCCCACTGCACCTGCATCCGTTGTCACCATCCTTCCTTTCAGACACCAGAGGGAACACCAAGCCTTGGAACACTTAGGTTCTAACACATTCTTTGGGCACTTTGTTTAGTCGGTCTCCTAGGATACGGGGGAAAATGAGGCTGAAAGGAGAGGCATGTTACTGAGTGTCCAAATGAAAGTGCCCTCTCTCCTGGACTGTAGATTCAAAATCCTTCAAGGGGCTGAGAGCCAGGGCCATTGGGAATTAGTGGAGATAAAGGAGGGGAATGGCAGGGAAGGGTGATGGAGAAAGAGGAGGAGGAGAAGGTTAAGAAGAGAACACAAAAAGCTTGACTTGAGGGAGCAGAGAGGCTGGTGAGAGAGAAAGGAGTGAGCTAGGAAGAAAGGAAAGGAGTGAGACATGGAATGGGAAAGGCAAGACAACGGGAAGAAAGGGAAGTTATTGGGTGGGATGTAGGGGACCCAGAAGATGATGGAGTGGAGAGAAAGATCATCGGTGTCCCTCACCGATCGCAGGCCTTCCTTCAACATGCTTTCTGGAGAAGGGCCTTTCTAAGGGAAGAGTTGATGAATTCTGTACCGGTTGTAAAGAGACCTGCAATCTATTGCAGTTGTGTCACTGAAGTCACTCTGTCAGGACAGCCAATCTTTCTGGTCTTCAGTCTCCTCCATGAAGCTCAGGTCTTGTACACTGTGGCTTCCCCGAGGTCCTGTTGACACTCTTGGCATACCCCACATAGAAGCAAGCTAAAACCACCACTCCTGAGTGGGGAAAGGTTAGACAGGGGGAAAAGAGGTAGTTTGTTTGTTTGTTGTTGGGTTGTTGTTTTTTTTTTTGAGACAGGATTTCTCTGTGTAGCCCTGACTGTCCTGGAACTCACTCTGTAGACCAGGCTGGCCTCGAACTCAGAAATCCGCTTGCCTCTGCCTCCCAAGTTCTGGGATTAAAGGCGTGTGCCACCACACCCGGCTCAAGAGGTAGTTTTTTAAGGCTGGCTTGGGACACTGTTTTTGGATCCTGGGCTCTGTTCTCAGGTTTCCCATGTTCCAGGACATGTAAGGTTTCTGGACACTGGAACAGAGAAGGTAATTCTGTCTTCTTCCAACCCCAAGACCAACTACAGAGTCCTGTGCCTACAAGGTGGAAACTTCAATCTCAGGTCACTCTCAGCTCGCTCTGGTCTGAGCAGCCAAGGAATTTAAGAGTGACCTGTTACTTTGTCCTCTGGTCTTCATACAGCAGTTTTAAGCCATACGAAGATTCCAAATAGTGTTCCACACCTGGAAAAAGAGATGCTTTCTGTCCCTGAAGGAGCTCTTTGGGACCCTTCCATCCAGAGGGCTCTTAACCAGGAGCACATTCTCAATTCTCCTCCTAAAACTGTCATAGCTGTTTCTCTCCTTTGCCCCTCACTCCTCTGTCCCTTTAGGGTGCCCTCTCTAGGTCTTCAAGCCATGGAAGGTACATTCTCGGTGACTCTCATCCTCTTCTTAGGGTTACTGCTAGGTGAGATGCTGTACAAGCCCAGCACTCGGGAGGCAGAGGCAGGCGATCTCCAAGGCCAGCCTGCTCTACAGAGAGAGTTCCAGGACAGCCAGGGCTATAGAGAGATACTAGGTGACTTTATAGGTCTTCTTATTAAAGATGGACGGAAGAGCAGGGCAGAGCGGCACACACCTTTAATCCGGCAATCTGGAGGCAGATGAAGGGGGAATGTCTGAGTTTGAGGCCAGCCTGGTCTACAAGGTGAATTGCAGGAAAGCCAGGGCTACAAGGAGAGACCCTGTCTCGAAAAAAAAAAAAAAA
>LR753505.1:0-12036 GCA_902729485.2 Mus minutoides | reverse complement strand
ACAGAGTGAGTTCCAGGGCTATACAGAGAAACCCTGTGTCGAGGAAAAAAAAAAAGGAAAGAAGGAAGAGAGAGGAAGAGAGAGAGAGAGAGAGAGAGAGAGAGAGAGGACAATTAGGGTTCTAATATGCTGTGTGGCTACACAGGTCACATCACATCTTAGATTATTCTCTTTCTTATTCATCTGTTGGATGGTACTTTAAAATGTATTGGTTTTATGTATATGGGTATTTTTCCGGAATGCATGTCTATGTGTCTATGTACCACTTGGTGCCCACTGAAGCCAGAAGATGTTGAATCTTTTGGGACTGGAGTTACAGATGGTTGTGAGCCACTGTATCAGTGTTGGGAATTGAACCTGGCTTCTCTGGAAGAGTAGCCAGTGCTCTCAAATACTGAGCCATCTCTCCAGCATGAAACTGCGTGATGCTTTGATGGAATGCTGACTAAAGGATCACTTTACAGATTTGGAGGGTTTTTCTTTTTTCTTTTTTCTTTTTCTGTGAGACTGATCTCATATAACCCAGGTTGACCTAGAACTCATTAAGTGGCTGAGGCTAGCCCTGAGTGCCTAAATTCGGGATAACAGGCATGTTTCACAGGCAGCTACTTCCCAGAATTTTGAGGTTTTCTTTCTTTCTTTCTTTCTTTCTTTCTTTCTTTCTTTCTTTCTTTCTTTCTTTCTTTCTTTCTTTCTTTTTTTAAATTTTGTTTTTATTTATATGAATACACTGTAGCTGTCTTCACATACACCAGAAGAGGGCATCAGATCTCATCACAGATGGTTGTGAGCCATCTTGTGGTTGCTGGGATTTGAACTTAGGACCTCTGGAAGAACAGTCGGTGCTCTTAACTGCTGAGCCATCTCTCCAGCCCGAGGTTTCCTTTTACATGTTTGTCACTGTCAAATAATTAAATGTCAAATGTTAAATGCATAATTAGAGCACGCTTCTGTTTAAGCATAGGTCTTCACTCATGCTTTAGGCTTTGAGATTTGTCAGCTTCAGCACAAGCTGAGGAAGAGCTGAACCAGACGCTGGGCAGAGTGGCTCACATCTGTGATCCCAGCCCGAGAGGTGGGAGCAGGAGAATCAGGAGTTCAAGGCCAGCTTTGGCAACACGAGACTGTCTCAAAGAAAGAAAGAAAGAAAAAAGATTCTGCCCTAGCTCTTTAGCAGTTGGCATGGTGTACATGAGACTGTAGACAGGACTTGAGGAAGAAAAAAAATGGAGAAATCCTGCCTGGAGGAGAGACAGCTAGGGTGTGGACAGCTTCTAGGTTCCCATAAAGGTTAGCAGCAAGATGACAGACCCTGATAATAAGGACATGGGGAATGATCAAGGTGTGGAGCAATGTTACCCAAGGAGTGTAGGGTAGCGAGAGAGTGTTTGGGACATGCCCCTCTTTAGCCCACCCTGGAGATAGCCATGGAAACTAGTTAACAAAGATAGATTTATGTTTTTTTTTTTTTTTTTTTTTTTTTGGTTTTTCGAGACAGGGTTTCTCTGTATAGCCCTGGCTGTCCTGGAACTCACTTTGTAGACCAGGCTGGCCTCTCCGACCTAGCCGGGTGGTAGTGGCGCACGCTTTTAATCCCAGCATTTGGGAGGCAGAGGCAGGTGGATTTCTGAGTTCGAGGCCAGCCTGGTCTACAAAGTGAGTCCCAGGACAGCCAGGGCTACACAGACAAACCCTGTCTCTAAAAAAAAAAAAAAAAAAATCCGACCTGTGTATGAATTGAGACAGGTTTCTTACCCTAGCTAAGCCTCAGGTCAGCAAACGCAGAAATGCAAATAGCAGCAGATGCGAAAAGCACCCAATGCAGGCCACGAAGGAGATCCTGGGTTTCTCTCTCTTGTTCTCTTTAACTCCAGGATTCACCCAAAGCCTTTTGCTCCTCCTTGTTCCTTTAGGTGACTCTGGCACCAGCTGGTGGAGCAGTGGGTGATGACATCTCAGATTCAAGACCGTGAGTACCCCTGCATGGAAAGAGGTCTTGGAGGAAAGTCCAGGGCATGGGAGGAGATTAGCCCCTGGTTCCAGAGCTCCTCTGGGTCCCCTAGCCTTCCCAATGGATAAATAAGTCCCTGCTTTTCCTGGCTCAGTACTGGCCACTGATCAGGACCTGCTACTGATGCAAGAAGGCACGATGATGCGCAAGGTGAGGACCAAAAGCTGGAAGAAGCTAAGATACTTCAGACTTCAGAATGACGGCATGACAGTCTGGCATGGAAGTCAACCAGATAGCATGCCCAAGCCCACTTGTGAGTGAACTTGATAGCTGTGGGTGGGTGGATGGGTGGATGGGTGGACATGTCTCTCAGGAATCCACAGGCACACACACACATATATATGACTGTGATATGACATCACCCCATCTGGATCTGGATCTGGATCAAAACCCTGGTTATGCCACTTTCTGGTTGAGTTGCTTTGAACAATTACTTAATTGAACTAAAATTTCTCATCTACAAAATGGGGGTTAACCTGCACCCACCTGTAACTTATAGAGACTCGCCAAGCTAATATTTGAAACATCTAGCAGGAAACCTCCATGGCTTTAATGAATATTAGCCATTACAACATTTCAAAGCACAAAATGCAGCCCAATATTGTGCCAACCCTGTTGGCCAAGATCATTATGGTACCTTTAAACACTTGATCACAGGCTAGAGTCTGCTTCAGAGACATAATCAATACTCACCAGCCACACTACCTTGAGCTGAGGTAGAGACTGGAAGAATTCCTCTAACTCCCCTCTAGGCACTTGGAAAGAGGAAAGCTTCAGACCTGAAAACAGGCATGCACTGTACTCGTCTGGTGGACCTATTTTACAGGTGTAATTGTCAGCCCCACTAGCTCTCCTGTGGGAACTGTTGCCACCTGCTGTGAATGGACCATCCATTCTTTAAGATGTGGGCACTGAGAGGTTAAGCTTGGGTCTTCAGTCTGCCAGCTGTTCAGTTCTAGCTGAACCTCCTTGATGTGCTGCCTAAGAAGACATGGAGTCACACAAACCTCTGACTTGCTGGATCTCCGTCACCTTGTCTGAATGTCCTTTGGGATCCAGCTGTTAGAAACTGCTCTCTGTGTTTCCATGGAGAAGGAAGTTTTGGTCACCATTCCTTTCCCCTATTGTGTGTCAGACTCCTCTCAGTGCTCCCATCTGCTTCTTTCCTGGCAGTTTCGATCTCTGATGTGGAGAGGATACGTAAGGGGCAGGATTCTGAGTTGTTGCGCTATCTGGTGGAGGAGTTTCCCCTGGAGCAAGGGTTCACCGTTGTCTTTCATGGGCGCCGCCCCAACCTGGACCTGGTGGCCAACAGCGTTGAAGAGGCCCAGATTTGGATGCGAGGACTCCAGCTGTTGGTGGATCTCGTTGCCAGCATGGACCACCAGGAGCTGCTGGATCAGTATCAACCTGATTGTGCTAGGGTGTGGGCAGGGGCTACTGAAGGAGTCAGGTGCTGCAGAACCAAAGGAATGCGGGAAGGGTGCAGAAATAGATCCAGGTAGCGTGGAGAGAGACAGGAGCCAAGTATAGAGCTGATGATTCTGAAGGAGAAATGGATGTTTTCCAGTCAGTGCCCGAGAATGAGACTGAGAACCCAGGAGAGGAGGAGGATGGGCAAGCAAAGTGCTACTCCTGTGAAGTAAATGGACATCCCAGTAGCAAGCATTCACTACCACAGGCATGGTGGGAAGGAGCTCCTAGAGGGTGCTGCGGTGGACACTCACTTCAAGATTCCTAGACGAAAGCTGGGCATAGTGGTGCATGCCTTTAATCCCAGCACTTGGGAGGCAGAGGCAGGCAGATTTCTGAGTTCGAGGCCAGCCTGGTCTACAGAGTGAGTTCCAGGACAGCCAGGGCTACACAGAGAAACCCTGTCTCGAAAAACAAAAACAAACAAAAAACAAAACAAAACAAAACAAAAAAAAAGATTCCTAGATAAAGTCAGTGATATTTCAGTGAGAGAAAGTGCTTGTCACCAAGCCTGACAACCTGAACTCAAATCCATGGAGCCCACATGGTGACTCCTGCACCTTGTCCTCTGATTACCCGCCCCCTCCCCCCCAGCACACACACACAGTGGCTTGCAGACCCTCCAATACAGGTAAAAGAGGTTTCTAGGTTGCACATTACTTCATGCATGTATACATTCATTCAGCACTCATTAGCCAGATTGTATCCACCACTGTGCCTAGCTAGTTTTAGGGACATCAAGATCAAATGCGACCATATATTTTACTTTAGTTAGTGGAAAGAATCAATTTGTGTAAATAATTTAAGTACTAAATTAGAGGAATACTTAATTCTACCTAAGAGTGTTCTGAGAAAGTACCAGGGAAGAAAGAAATAGCACGTGATTTTGATAGAGATGTTGCTCTGTTGATGGAGTGCTTGCCCTAAGTCCTGGGTTTGGCCCCAGCACTGTATCTAGTTGTCATGGTAATGTGTGCCTGTAATCCTAGTACCCAGGTGGCAGAAGGACCAGGATCAGAAGGTCAAAGTCTTCCTTGACTACCTGGGACCCTGTCAGAGAAAGAAAGGAAAGTAGTTCAATTGAAACCTGAAGAAGGAGTGTGGGAAGGCACTCCTGGCAGAAGGATATCATGAATAAAAGGATTCGGGGAAAGGAGACTGAGGGAGCAGGTCAGGTGATGTTCAGAGGAAGGAGCTGCTGAGTCTGGCAAAAGGATAAAGAAAGACCCAGTGAGGGGGCGGAGCTGGGCCAGATCACGAGGGTAGGGGGAGCTTAGCTTCTGTGTTAGAATGTATGTTTCTCTCTGTAGACAACAGGGAGGTAGGTACCTGCAGGCCATCCAGTGACAAGGTAGATTTATATTCAGGAGAGGTCATTCTAGAAACTATGTAGAGAATGAATTGGTTTGGGAGAGAAAGTGGCAACAAAGAAAGAGGGGTTCAAGGGATGCACACACACACACTGCACACACGCACTGCACACACACCACACCGAGCTTTTGCCTTGACTCAGAGCTGGAATGTTGAATGAGTGGTTCCAGCAAGCAGACCGAAACCAAGATGGCCGGATGAGTTTCGCAGAAACTCAACGGCTGCTGCTTCTGATGAACGTGGAAATGGATGAAGAGTACGCCTTCAATCTTTTCCAGGTGCATTTGCTGGGGAGGCTTTTGTATGTCTTCTCTTGACCAGAAGGTCTCTGACCCCACCTAGTAGCGTTCAATTCTTGACTCCTGTGTACTCCATTACTGTAATAAGCTCAGTGAAACCTGCGTGGGGAGTGAGGCTCTAAAGTTTAGTCTTGTTAGGAGGATGAGTCATAATCTCTAGAAAAGAAAAATAACATTAAGACCTGGGTGTGGTGGCACATGCCTGTAGTCTCAGCACTTGGGAGGCAGAGGCAAGCAGATCTTTGAGTTCGAGGCCAGCCTGGTCTACAGAGCAAGTTTTAGGACAGCCAGGGCTACACAGAGGAAGCCTACTTAAAAAAAAAAACAAAAAGGGCCGGGCGTGGTGGCACACACGCCTTTAATCCCAGCACTCGGGAGGCGGAGGCAGGCAGATTTCTGAGTTTAAGGCCAGCCTGGTCTACAAAGTGAGTTCCAGGACAGCCAGAGCTATACAAAGAAACCCTGTCTCAAAAAACCAAACCAACCAACCAACCAAACAAACAAACCAAAAATTTCATCTCACATTAAATGACAGGGTTAAAACTCTGTCTTTTATTTACTGGAGTGACTTGAAGCCATGTGAAAATCAGGGACTCCCTGAGAGTTTAATAAACACATGTTAAGATGACCCTTACAGGACCTGGGAAGATGACCCTGTTGTTAAAGTGCTTGTATAAAAAGCCAGGCATGGTGTGTGTGTGTGTTTGTGTGTGTATTATGGGCTAGAGACAGCGACAGAGACAGACAGACAGATTCCTGAGACTTACTGGCAATACAACCCTACAGGACAAATGAACCCATTTCTCAGTGTTTATCCACACCCTGCTAAATCTCTTGCAGGAAGCAGATGTTAACCAATCTCATGATCTGGGATCAGAAGAATTTGTACAGTTCTATAAGGCCCTGACTAAGCGCACTGAGATTGAAGAAATATTCGAGGACTTTTCATCTGACAAACAGAAGCTGACCTTGCTGGAATTTGTTGATTTCCTTAGAAAGGAACAGAAAGAAAAAGACTATGCCCCTGACCTTGCTCTGGAACTCATCGACCGCTATGAGCCTTCTGAGAATGGTAAGAACTAAGTGTGTAGATGTTAGACAGACGGATGGAGAACAGGGGCTAAACAAAGACCCAGGTAGCCGGGCGTGGTGGCGCACACCTTTAATCCCAGCACTTGGGAGGCAGAGGCAGAGGCAGGCGGATTTCTGAGTTCGAGGCCAGCCCAGTCTACAGAGTGAGTTCCAGGACAGCCAGGGTTACACAGAGAAACCCTGTCTCGAAAACAAAACCAAACCAAAAAACAAACAAAAAAAGACCCAGGCACAGAGTCTTCTCCCACTGTAGGGAAGGCTGAGTCCACCCCTCTCCTGGCTTCCTCCCCAATCATTTCACTGAACCACATCACCTAAAGTAGCCCTTCCCTGTCAGTTAAGACAGAGATAGGCCTTCATCCCTTAGGAGGAAGAGTGTGAAGTTCTATTCCTTCCTGGGCTCACATTTCACGTCACATCACCTTATCAGCTTTGTCCTCAGTGGAAGGAGAAAGCCCTTGATCCTGTCCTGAGTTCCAGGACAGCCAGAGCTACACAGAGAAACTTGTCTTGAAACAAAACAAAAATCCCCAAACAAGTGTGTGCAACCACGTTAGCCAGAAAATAAAACTGAAGAAGTCAGAAGAAAAAAAAAATGGATCTTCTGTTCCCAGAGCAGGATCAATGACATCAATTGCATCTGTTATGAGTTGGAGGTGTTCTCTGATGTCCCCATGTTGAGAACCGAATTCCAGTGCATCATGTTGAAAAGTGGGGGCCTTCAACTGAGACTTCCTCCCCAGACTGCTGCCGCCATTCTCTGTGATTTGTCAAACCTAGGTCAAGGGAACTGGCCCTGAGCATCAGATCGCATACCTTCCAACCAAGCCTCTTTGCAACAAAATTAGTGAGACCTCACAGTCCAGTCGTGCAAGGCGTGGCCCCTGACACCAGACTGCTTGGGTCAAACCCCAGTTCCTTCACATAAGTTGTCTGTTGTCCTATCTACCTTGCTGTAGCAGCAACACCAACCTCACTGTGTTAGGAAGCTGCAGTATACAATGTCCTTGCAGGGAGCGATTGCCCAGTAGCTGCTCGTCATTGCTGTCACTCTATGAAGTCTATGCTTAGAACAGGGAGGCCATGGACCATTTCCTTAGCAAGAGTATAGCCTGAGAAGATAGTGACAAATACATGCCCCCGAACACCTCATTATAAGTCAGGTCTTGTAGCTGCGCAGCCCGAGGAAGAAGGTAGAGGGACTTTGGTCAAGATACCAATAACTTCTGTGCTGTCAAAGTGTGAACTTCAAGAACTATGTACCTTTAAATGAACTAATATCAAGTGCTCATAGATAAATGCTTCTAGGAGCTGCTGTGTCTAACAATGCAGAATAGAGCATTCTCATGGTCATAAACAGTTATACTGGATAACACTGGACTAGAGGATTTTGTCTGTTAGTTTTTTTAAGATAGGACTTCATGGGGAGGGAACATCTTAGAGACAGGGAGGAGGAGAAATGGGGTAAGGAACTATGGGAGGGTAGACCGGAATAAGGATGATGACTGGACTGTAAAAAAATAAAAGTAATAAATAAATAAACAAATAAACAAATAAATAAATAGCACATTTTTAAAAAGCAATAAAAACTCACCAAGTCCATTAAAAAAAAAAATAGGACCTCATGATGTAGCCAGGGCTAGCTTTGAACCCAGCCAAAATTCTATGGCCTCTGCTTACAAGTGGTGGAATTATAGGTGTGCACTACCAAGTCCTGCAAAAACTTTCTTAATGATAGAAATTTTATTTATAAAAGGAAATCATTCAGAATAATTGGCAAGATGACTCAGTGGTCAGGGTGCTCATTGTCAAGCCTAATGACCCAAGCTTGAGCCTATGGACCCACATGGTGGGAGGAGAGAGGTGATTCTTGCAAATTGTCCTCTGACCTTCAGACATGTGCCATAGCAATGCACCCCCTTCACACACATCATACACAAAGTAAAAAATAGTTGGAGAGCTGGGCAGTGGTGGTGCATGCCTTTAATCCCAGCACTTGGGAGGCAGAGTCAGATGGATTTCTGAGTTCGAGGCCAGCCTGGTCTACAGAGTGAGTTCCAGGACATCCAGGGCTACACAGAGAAACCCTGTCTCAAAAAAAAAAACCCCACCCCCCCAAAAAAAAACAAAAACAAAAAAGGGAGTGAGAGAGCAAGAGAGAGAGACAGAGACAGAGACAGAGACAGAGCAAGCATGCAAGTGAGCTCAAGAAAGCATTGTGGCATATTCCTTCAATTCTAGCACAAAGAAGAGGCAGAAAGATCTCTGTGTGACTGGTGTTCTATTTCCAAGACGGGGTCACACCATGTGGCTCTGGCTGTCCTGGAACTCACTAGGAACTCACTATGTAGACCAGGCTAGCCTAGATCCTCCTTCCTCTGTTTCCCAAGGGCTGAGATTAAAATATTTACCACCTCACTTAGATCTCTGTGTTTTCCAGGCAAGTCTAGTGTACATAGAAAGTTCTACACCAGCTCGAGCTACCTAGTGAGTTCCTGTCTTGAAGAGAGAGAGATGGGGCGGGGCTGGACAGCTGAGAAAAGCCTGAGGCCTAGAATTGTCTTCATGGTTTCCTTTAACAGCCTAAGAGAAGGAACTTTTAAAAACATTAACTAATTATTTTTATTTACATCCCAAATGCTGCCTTCCCTCCCAGTCCCCCCTCGAGGAGCTCCCCACCACATCAGCCCCTTTCTCCTTTGTAGAGACTGAGCCACCAATCAAAAAAGGAACATTTTAAATGGCAGATACAATAAGTGGCACATTTGAGATCTGCTGACTGGGAACAGGCATCTAAGGGGCAGGACCCCAAGGGATGGAGGCTGGTGAAACAGGCTGTGGGTGTGTCGGACCTCTCAGGTAGAGGTTCTCACTCTCGTGGTTACCATTCCACACCCTAGGCAGATTGCTGCATGTGCTGAGCAAGGACGGCTTCCTCAAGTACCTCTGCTCGAAGGATGGAAACATCTTCAACAGTGACTGCCTCCCTCTCTACCAGGATATGACCCAGCCTCTGAGTCACTACTACATTAACTCCTCTCACAACACCTACCTAGTGGGGGACCAGCTTTGTGGCCAGAGCAGTGTTGAAGGTTACATACGGTACGTGGTGGTATGAGGGGGACCTGCTCATGAGATGGATAGCGTGGGAAGCTAATGGGTAGATAGCAGAGGTTGGGATAGAGAGAGAGCTTATGGCCTTAGGGTCCCTGGATACCTGAGACACTTGGAGAACATCTTAGGCATTAGCAGAATGGTAATGAGATCCTAGGGATAAATGGAATCCTTCTCTCTCTCACAAGCTAGGAAAGTCTGAGAATTCAGGAGCCCCGATACTTGTTTTGAGCTAGTACACGGGATGTGGTTCTCAGCCTTCCTAACGCTTTGATCTTTTCATCCAGCTCCTCATGCTGTGGTTGCTCCCAACCGTAAAATTATCTTTGTTGCTACTTCATAGCTGTAATTTTGCTACTGTTATGAATCATAATGTAAAATTTTGGGAGATAGTTTGCCAAAGGGGTCACGATCCCAGGTTGAGAACCATTGTTTTAAAGGAAAGGCAATGGAGTGTGAAGTTAAATCCACTCTGGAGTCAATCCACTTTAGTCGAAATCTAGCTCTCTTGGTGTTCTGGGGGCTAATTAACCTCCATATGATTCTCTGAGAAATATAGATAATTATGGTGCCCATTCTGTCAGGGTCCTTGCGAAGACTAACGGGCACAAGCTATCAGTCAGTGGCTAGTAAGTGGCAGTTGCCATTGTGATTAGTCACAAGGAGACTCAGTTGTCAGACAGTATGTGGCACTGGCAACTGAGCGGCTGGGTAGCTTGAAGGGTACACGTTGTAAGGCATGTATGGCATCCTGGGTTCAGTCCTATCGGAGAGAAAGAGGCCCACGCCTGCAGAATCCACAATAGTGGAAATACTGTGAGGTAGTGTGTAATGGCTTGCTAGGGGGGCATTATAAACTGGGGCTAGGTAGATATGAGCTGCAGCCATGGCCCAGTGGACTGAGATGTCTCCGGGGGGAAATAGCACTTGAAGTGGTCTGGATAGGCAAGCGCTGGTGAGCGGTGTTCTTTCCAGAGAAGGGAGAGGTGGCTCTTTAGGTAGATCACACCTTGATCTCTTCTGCCTCTGGGGGGGTCTGGGGTTCTTGCAGGGCCTTGAAACGGGGTTGCCGCTGTGTGGAGGTGGACACATGGGATGGACCTGATGGAGAGCCCATTGTTTATCATGGGCATACCCTGACCTCTCGCATCCTATTCAAAGATGTGTTGGCAACACTCTCACAATACGCCTTCCAGGTAGTAGCCCCAGGTTGGGAATAACACTACAAAAGACAAGAAGGTCCGAGGGCAATGGAACTGATGAGGGTTGAAAGGGCAGACAGACAGTTAGTGCAAGCATCAGACAGTTAGTGCAAGCAGTTTGATATAGACAAAAGGTTTTTCCATTTTTTATTTTATTATATTTTTTTAAACTCTTAGCCAGTTATGGTAGTATAGGCTTTTAAAAAAATATATTTATTCATTTTATGTATGAGTACACCATTGCTCTCTTCAGACACACCAGAAGAGGGCATCAGACCCCATTGCAGATGATTGTGAGCCACCATGTGGTTGCTGGGAATGGAACTCAGGACCTCTGGAAGAGCAGTCAGTGCCCTTAACCACTGAGCCATCTCTCTAGCCGCCCCCCCTTTTTTGTTTTTGTTTTTGTATTTTTTCGAGACAGGATTTCTCTGTGTAGCCCTGGCTGTCCTGGAATTCACTTTGTAGACCAGGCTGGCCTCGAACTCAGAAATCCTCCTGCCTCTGCCTCCTGAGTGCTGAGATTAAAGTCGTGCGCCACCACCGCCCAGCTTTTCTTTTCTTTTTTTTTTTTTTTAAAGATTTATTTTATTTTATTATATGTAAGTACACTGTAGCTGTCTTCAGACACTCCAGAAGAGAGAGCCAGATCTCGTTACGGATGGTTGTGAGCCACCATGTGGTTGCTGGGATTTGAACTTATCACCTTCGGAAGAGCAGTCGGGTGCTCTTACCCGCTGAGCCATCTTACCAGCCCCCCCCCTTTTTTTTTTAAAGACAGGGTTTCAGCTGCCTGGAACTCACTCTGTAGACCAGGCAGGCTGGCCTCAAACTCAGAAATCTGCCTGCCTCTGCCTTCTGAGTGCTGGGATTAAAGGCGTGCGCCACCACGCCCGGCTCACTGTGAACTCTTAACTAGAGGGATAATCTGACATCCACACTGAGACTGGAGACTGAAAAGGCCTCAGAATGACTTGGATGAGATCTGGTATAAGACTTAGGGTCTCAGCAGTGCCCCTTAGGTGGGACTATGAGCCAAGTTCTCACAGAAAGTAGCAATCAGTATATGGATTGGAGCTTACAAGTGGGGGGTGCCTAGGAATCCAGGATTTGGAGTGGGAGATTATAGGAGTTGATAGTTCTGAATGTCTCCTCTCCTCCCCTCTGCCAGTCATCAGACTACCCTCTCATCTTGTCTCTGGATAACCACTGCTCCTGGGAACAGCAGAGGACCATGGCACAACATCTGACCGAGATCCTGGGAGAGCAACTGCTGAGCAACACCCTAGAGGGATTGCTGATTGACAGCATGCCCTCGCCAGAGGTAGGGATGCTGCAGCCCAGCCAGCTGCACAGTCTCACCGTGCCCCCCTCTTCTACATTCCTGTCTCCGTCTACCTTCAGAATGGCCAGCTTGCTTTTTTTTTTTAATTTTTTTTTTTTTTTTTTTTTTTTTTTTTTTTTTTTTTTTTTT
>LR753502.1:272324-321313 GCA_902729485.2 Mus minutoides | reverse complement strand
GATGCCAAGTACCCTTGGGTTCTGTTGCTTCTGTTCTTACGCTTGCCTCCTGCCATCTCTTCCTGAGGGGACCTGGCGATGGTGCAGACCAGAAAGGACCCACTGTTCTGTGGGCAACTGCTGACCCACTGCTCCTAGAACCACCACTGCACTCCACTCACGCGTAACCCCGATGCGATCTTAAAGTCCTGGGGTATGCAAAGCACAGGGCAGGCCCTAGGTGCGACCGCTGGGTTCAGAGGAGAGATGGCGGGGTGGGTGGTGCTCTGACTGGGACAGGCCTAGCCTCCGGTGGGGCGGAATTCTCAGATCCTGCCCCTGCAGGCAACTGCTGGCCCACTGCTCCCCAAACCTCCGCTGAACTCCACTCACGAGTAACCCCGATGCGATCTTAAAGTCCTGGGGTATGCGAAGCACAGGGCAGGCCCTAGGTGCGACCGCTGGGTTCAGAGGAGAGATCGGAATATGTTCTTCTATCTGGTTTTACTTGTTTGAATTCAGTGGGAGAGGAAGTGCCTATCCCTTCAGAGACTTGACTTTCCAGGGTGGAGAGATAAACAGATGAGCCCCCGTCTGCTCAGAAGAAAAGGGGAGGGGAATGGGGTGAAGTATTGTGTGAGGGGGTGACTGGGAAGGGAGCAGCGAGCAGTGAACAATAAAATTCCCTTTTTATTCCATTAATGTTTCATTGTTCATTCACTGGGACTTGCTCAGTCTTTGTGACTTCCAAAATGGAGGGAAGCTAGGATCAATGGAGATAGGAGAAACTTGTGGTCAGTACGTGTTAAGAGGGAAAACTATCTTCACTAAAATAAATGAATAATTGAATGAATGAATGACAGTTAATCTTGCTTTATATGTTCATTCCATTACGGTCAGAAAATATTTATAATATGATATTAATTATTTTGAATATGTAAAGACTAGTTTGGAGCTTAATATATGCAATATTTGAGAATATTCCCTTTGAAGATTTCTAATATTCATATATTTGTTTTTAATGGTGTTTCAAAGGTCTTTGAAGCTCTACCATCATTAACTCTAAAAGCCATTTAAATATTTCTGGATAGCATACATCAAACATCTGGTTTTCAGCTTCTGATACCCTTTCTTCTCATATAATGCATTATGAGAACTTTGAAATACATTTTTAGCTTGATTTATTGAGCTAATCATGTCTAAGATTTCTCTTTGGTTCTTTTCTATATGGGTTTACTACAGTTTTCATTCCTTTATTTTTCTGACAACCTTGATGAAGAATCATCTAATTTCACAAACATTGGCCATCTGTCAGGTGCCATCTAGGATAGGATAAAGCAAGCAGGTGGCCTTTCAGAAGGTGACCCACATTTTCTGCAAAGACCATGATGGCTCATCTGGACAGCAAGGTTCCAAAGAGATGTCAACTCAGGATTGTTTCTTGAAGTTGATATTCCTTTCATGTCATTATTAAATTAATGTAATAATCCTTGGGAATTAGCCCACCCTATTGACAGATTTCCTATAGATGAACAAAAAGATGAACTTTCATGAATTAATGACATTTAGAGGAACTAATGCATTTATAGAATTCCTGACTTGATTCAACTAATTTTAGGGAGAGAGTTTTAAGAGATGGTCTTAGTTGCTTTGCTAGAAGGATGTAATAAATTAAGAATAGAGAACAAGATGTGCCAACTCCACGTAATAGTAAGTAAAGGCTACATAATAGAACTACAATGAGCTTTCATAATTACACTAAAAATAGAAATAGACTTAGGACAAATGTGTGTTCAAGAAAAAAAAAAGGTCTAATGATAAAGATATATGTGTATACTATGGTAAGGTAATGCCAGGTAAAAACTGTTGCTTTGAACTTATAACAAGCATATAGAATAAAATACTATTTTGAACTTGGTATCAATATTCTTCTGTAACTCCAATTTTATTTAACATTTTATCTCTGAGGTAATTTTTAAAAGAACCTTTTGTCTAAGAAGGTATAAAATGGTCATAGAAAAGAAATAAAATTGTTGATAGAATGATTTGGCATGGAGAGGGAGTCCAGTTCCATCCATCTGTCCATCTATCCATCCATCCATCCATCCATCCATCCATCCATCCATCCATCCAATCCATTCATACATATATCCACTCATACATCCAAATGTATATGTCTGTTTTTCTATATGTGTGTGTGTGTAGGTATATGTGTATATATACAAGCATGCATGAATATTTACAGATTGTATGGGAGAGGTGGTTGGGCCCAACAAAAATGTGAATGTGTTGATATGTAAATAAAAAATGATGCATGAAAATGTATATGTATGTATGAATGTATATGTATCTATATATATGTGCATGTATACAACATCTTAATTCTCTTCCTTTCCTTCCCCTCTGGTTTACAACGAGTTTCAGCCTAGATTCTGACTTCCTGGACAGAGAAGGGAGTGATAGCAATAATTTTTATACTTAATTCCTTGCTTCTAGACAACAGGTGTTAATTGCCCAAGCCAGTGGTTTTTTGTTTGTTGGTTGTTGGTTTTTTTTTTTTTTTTTTTTTTTTTTTTTTTTTTTTTTTTTTTTTTTTTTTTTTTTTTTTTTTTTTTTTTTTTTTTTTTTTTTTTTTTTTTTTTTTTTTTTTTTTTTTTTTTTTTTTTTTTTTTTTTTTTTTTTTTTTTTTTTTTTTTTTTTTTTTTTTTTTTTTTTTTGGATATTTTCTTTATTAACAGTTCAAATGTTATCCCCTTTCCAGGTCTCCCTTACAGAAACCCCACTATCCCATCTCCTCACCCCCTGCCTCTATGAGTGTAAAGCCAATAGTTTTTAACCATAAAATAAGCAAGAAAAACTTGAGGATTTTTTAGAAGTTATCAGTAAGCATTCAATATAGTTAGAGAACTAGAAGTAGCTCCCACCAGTCACCTTGCAGATGAAAGATGCAATTGTCTGCATTCTACTCTGCTCCAAACATCAGTTTCTGGATGTTCTCTACTGACATAAAGAAAGGTCTTCAACAGGTTTAGAAGATTCACCCCCACTTTACTGTCCAAGGAGCCACCATTTTTAACTCTGACATCAGGAAATTAGAACCTTACTCCTTTTCCTACAGTTAAGTAGGTATGCCTGTCCTATAAAAACCACCACGTTTGGCTGCCTGACTGGGTTTAGATGTGTGGCTTTCCAAGGCTGCACACACATTCTTGGTGGTCACTGCAAGATATTTAGGAGTTCCATGGGAAATGATCAGAAAAGCCTCACTCATTCCACACTTAATCATTTCCTTTAGGATTTCCACAGATTCACAAGCAGGACCAATGATATAGATGTGGCTCATGTTGTTATTTAGATGGGTCAGTGTTCAGTGACACATGTCCTCTAGGAAGGTGTAAGCAAGGGCTTCATGCTCCTGCTATTTCTGAACATAGAAAATCTGAGGTTTGCTGTGTGGTGCTGGCATGGTTCCTGATCTCCTCTGGCATGCTCTAGTTACTGATATCCTTGAACAGTTAAGATATCAAAAAGATCTGGATTACTATTGACAAAACATACTTTCTCAATTTCAATGAAAGTTGAGGTGTAAGAGAGTGACTATACTATATGGTATAGATAGCATGTCTCAACTTCTTTCAAATCCTGAGAGTGACACCTGTCATCTTAACAGAATCATCTTGTTCCATGACTTTTGGGATCACAGTTGATCTACAAAATAAAATTCAATTTATGAGCTTGAGATAATAATCTTTAGTATTGTAGAATGTGCGCTAGGTTCTAGGACAGGAATTTGTAGAGGTCCTGACACCTAAGTAAATATGAATTTGGTAATAGCTGCCCTTTCAAGATGAGATTAAAGTTATCTTTTGACACAAAGGGACCTGAGATTCAGATTGGTTTCATCATATGATGCTGTGCGACAGAGGTGGAACTGAAGATAGAGGTCACTCTGGATACTATCTACATGCCAATATGTGTGTACAACATTTTGTGATTTGAATACAAGAATATTTCCGATGTGGATAGGCAGCAAGATCCATGTGTGTGTCAGGCCCACATATTTCCCGTTAAGATGACCTGGGCTTCTAGGAAATTTTCTTAAAAGAACTACAATTCTCTAGTGCTAAAGAGACTTGCAGGTTGCTAGGATTTAGTGACCAGACAACCAGTGCTTACTCCTAGACTCTTCATTATGTCTTATGTTTTCGCCAGTAGGGAAAGGGAGAAATCTCACTGCCAAAAGACAAAAAACAAAAAACAAAAAAACAAAAAAAACATGGACCTAGCCAGGCAGTGGTGAAGCATGCCTCCTTTAATCCCAGAACTGGGGAGGCAGAGGCAGGCAGATTTCTGAGTTCGAGGCCAGCCTGGTCTACAAAGTGAGTTCTAGGACAGCCAGGGTTATACAGAGAAACCCTGTCTCAAAAAAAAAAAAACAAAAAAAAAACAAAAAAAAAAAAACAAAAAAACAAACATACAAACAAAAAACTGAAAAACAGAAACAAAAACAAAAACAAAAAACAGGGCCCTAGTTGCTGTTTTTCTATATTCATGAGTTTCCACACCAGGTTACTGAGATGTCCTTTATTTTATTTTCTCTCTTGCTGAGTGCCAGCATTCTCTTATGATTACTCTCCTAACAAATGCTGCTTTCAAATTTTACTAAGAGGAAATAAAATCATTACATCAGTATTTAGAAGTATTAGTGTCTTGATTCATTAAACATTGTGTAGAAGACATCAAATCGTGGTATTGCTTTTGACAGGAATGATGTTGCCAAGTGAAATAGATCAGGCTCAGAAAAATAAATATTTCATAATCTCAGATACTTCTGTAAATGAAAAACCAAGATCACATGGAATTAGAGGGTAGAAAAGTGGTTCCCAGACATTAAAACGTTTGGATTGAGGGTTCATAAAGAGGTATAGTATTGCAAATGATGAATAGTTACTCTGGTTGATGACAAAGATTTGTATCTATCAAAATAACCAGTAGACAAATGTTCTTTTTCACTTCTCTTTGATAAGTTTAACAGTATGTATTTAAACATATTAAATATTAAGTATTTCTACTATCAAGGTTCACTTAGGCTTTAGAAAGTTCATATCTATCTAAAGACTTACAAACATTTATTTTTTTTCCAATATAAGCTTCCATAGTTCATTTTCTTTTACAATTTTATTATTTAATTTTTTCAGCAATGATCTCCAATATGTAAATAAATTGATCAAAATATTTTGCTCCTACAACCACTGGATAATATTCATTCAATAACAATATTAACTATATCTATAAAACTAATGATATACTTGTGAGCTATTTTTTTAAACACTGACTTTCTTAAAACGTATAGTATTGGTTTTCAAATACATTTTATAGTTTGATTCATGAGAATACAGTTGGCCTCACTGAAACTATACTAATTATATGAAGGATAAATCAAATTGTGAAGTAATGTTTCCTAATTGATTGTAGAAAATCCTGTCTTAAATATCTTATCTAGCATAATATATCTTTGCCCATACAGTCTTAAAGGAAATGAAACTAATTACATTGTTTATCGATCTGATTACATTTAAAAGATAAAATGATAAAGACAAAAGAATAGTTAAAATTGAAATAAAACTTTCTAAGGATTATTAAAATTTGAATATTTCTTTCCCCAGTGAAATGTCCAAAATGGCATTTTCTCCCCCCAAAAAGTATGCAACATCTCAAAATAATTCTCCATATGAGAAAGTTTAGTGGCATTTTTCTATGTCATTCACTTGCTTCACCCTCAGGACAATGCCACTGCATGTCTCAACTTTACGAAGAATCTCTTAGATCTTTGAGATTTTCCTGTCAGATAACCTTTCCATTCTTTAGAGATATAGGGCAATTGACAATCAAATTCTGTTGCCCCAGTCATTGTTACATGAAAGACATTTAAACTAGCTTCAGACTGCTTTGCCCATGAGGAAAGGTTTCTCTGCAATTAGAAAGAACATTTACCATAGTACCATCTGTTCGTTCTGTCAGATTTTCATGCATACTGCTTTCAGATATGTGTCTTGCTTTTCTATTTTTGTTTATTGTTTCATTAAAATATACAAATTTTATCATGCCCAGTGGCTATAATTTTTATTTAATGATTGTCATTTTATTGTTGCTTCATTTATTAACATTTAGTCTCAATGGGTATTATTTTACAAATTTGTCAGGTATACAAACATATAGAATTTGCCAATAAAAGTCTATTTAAAAATTCATTAAATTCAATTAAGTAGAATCTAAAATATATGTGTATTAAGAATGGCCTAAAGGGAAAGAGTTTAGCAACTTTTATGTTATCTGATGTTTCCCTTTAGTTTACAATTTAAATATGTATTTCCAGTGGAAATAATGATATAACTATTGTATTTGGAAATAAATTAAGCTTAGTAATTTAAATTTAGAGTGTTTTTAATGCTTTGTTATATTTAAATTCTAACTGTATAGAACTTTGTCCTTCCAAAAGCCACAATTGTATCATATATCCCACCAGACTTATTAATTTATTGACACAATAATTGGGGGATCTGTGAAGTTACAAGTCCCAAACCAAATTATTTTTGTTCCCATTATATAAAATATTACTATATACAAATTATTTGGACTAGTAAGACACTAAGTACCCAATTATTACCCATCTCAATACCTGACCTAACATTGATTTGACTATTACATAAAATTCTATTTTCAATATGCAAAGATCCCCAAAGGATAATAGTGTCATAAAATAACATTTGATGTAACAAAGACTTCCCCATTTTTATTTAACTAACAAACATTATATTCTCACAAGTTTATTTGGAAGTGATTGTATTTATCTCTTTGTTCTGTTTGTATCAAAAATGGTTTGCAAATTCTCCCATGTTATAAAATGATATTTGGGAAAATTTAAATATGTTCCCTGGTTATGGTCACTCATCTTTGTCTTATGGATAAATGGCTTGATTTTCTATAAGAAAGAAAAACTTTGTTTCTATTCTAACTTTACACACAGAAGTTTATTGGTTACATTTTTTATTTGACTGAGTTTTATCTTGAAGACAAAAATATTTGCACATGCTCCTTTAAAAATATGGATATCTGGATCCATCATTCATATAAATTTAGTAGTCATTGGAATAAGACATTTCATATATACACACATAACCAATTGCTTATTACTAATATTTAAGTTAACTAAACTACTCTTTGCTGATACTCAATGTACAAACATCAAAACAATACATGTATGTGATATATCTATATATGAATACATTATAAAATGTTTAAATTAAGTAAAACACCTTTCACATATTTATTATTTTTATAATCTCCTCTGTCTTTATTGTTGAAATTTAAAAAAACTAAAAAGATATTATATTTAATAAAAGTATTTGTGTAAAACAGTTTTTAAACTAAGTTTTAAAATATGTTTTATGGTACAATCAAAGTTATGTATGTAGGATTCAAAGACAAAAGATTTCAAGGAAACACAGTGAATTACTCTAAGTGATTATTTTCCTGGATACAGAAAATGATGAATGCATGCAAAATAACTTACTGTAGCTGTTTTGTAATTTGTAGCACATTATTTATAGATAAACAGTTGTGCAATAATAGCACACTAGACTTCCTCACACTTGTCTATTTATAAATAAGTAAATGTCAATCATCCCTCCCCCATTTCTTCCCTTTGATAACTACCATTATATTCTCAAACTGTATAAAAATAACTAATTTAGATTCCACATATGGATATGACTAAGTGGTTCTTGACTTACTGTGCACTCAGTTTTTTATGACGCCCTTCAGTTATATCCAAGCTGCTGAAAATAATAGATGTTATTTTTATGTGAACATGCTACTCAATTATGTATCCATACCACATTTTCTTTATCTGTTTATTAATTATTGAACATATATATTTTATCTACTGATTGTCTCAATAGTATGACAGTAAACACAGAAATTAACATGCCAATACATTTTATTTATCGTGAATATAACTTGGAGTGAAATTGTTGTATCATCTGAGTGTTCTGTTTTTAATTTTGAGTGGCCCTCATATTTTCAATAAATACCGTGCTAATTTATAGTTTCACCAATAGTGTGTGAGTGTTTATTAATAAACTTTGTGGATCTACTCTTTTAGATAATGTACAATTTTTTTTTTTCATTTTCTTTGTCTGGTTATTTGTGACATCAAACATCGAGTCAAGTATCTGGTTATTGTACCTTATAGAAAACTGCTTATTTAGGTCTATTGTCTATTTTCAATCATGTTTTTGTTGAGTTTCTGAAGTTCTTTAGATATTATAGATAGGAAGTTTATTTTTTGATAAGTAGATTTCAAAATAATTTCTCCCATTTTGTAAGAGCTCCATTCACCTCCATTAAATCCTTTACTGTATTGTTATTAGTTTTTTTAAGCCTGGGTGTGCAGACACTTTTACAATATCCTGAGAATTCAATCTAATTTATAATTTGAACTTAAAAATTACCCTGTCAGTAGTCATTATAAAAAAAATGGTTTTATTTCCCTAAATACCATTTATGTAATAGTAAACAGCAAAGAAATAAATCCATACTTAAATGAACACTTGTTCTTTAACAATGTAGATGTAGCAAATAATTAAATAAATGTTAATGCATTCAATTAATAATAACACCGCATCAAATTAATCAAAAGTTCTATACATTATTTACAACTTCCAAATAAAAATTAAAACTCCATATCTATTAAGAACTATGCAATATATATGCAAAACACAACCCCTAAAGAGGAAGAGGACATCTGCTATAAGATAGTATCTTCTGTATATGACAGGAAGTTGCATGCATGAAATCTTAGCAATATGGTTGTGCAAACAGAACTTGTAAAATGGCATTGTCTTAGTCAGGGTTTCTATTCCTGGACAAAACAGCATGACCAAGGAATAGAAATCCTGACTAAGACAAATTGGTACCAGCATAGTGGGGTATTCCTGAGACAACCTGGCCATGTTTTGGGGAGGACTATGGAAGGACTTTGGAACTTTGGGCGAGAAGACCCATTCGATGTTAAAAGCTCTGTGGGATGTTGTGTAGGAGCTTGGAAGATAATGTTGAGAACAGTGCAGAAGATGGAGGCCTGGCTTATGAAATTTCAGAGGGAAGATTAAAGAATTTTTCAGGGCCATTGCTAGCTTGATTGTGAAGATTCTGTGGTTCTGTGAAGAGACCAGCATCATTGAGGTGACATCTTCTGGGAAATGTTTTCTGAGAGCACAGAGGCTGTGTTCCAGAGATAGCCTTGTGCTGTGGCTGGACTTGGTAATGTGTAAGAGTTACCCAGGTGGTACTGGTTTTGAAGGCATGAAGGGGTGATGCAGCGCAACTGAGGCTTGGCACTGTGAGAGGCCATGGAAAGCCAATGGTGAAGGTGCAGCCTCAGTTGCAATTGATGGCCCAGGACTGAAGGGGTAATGCAAAGGAGTTGAGGCTTGGCACCATGAAGAGAGGCTATGAGAGGCTATAGATGAAACCTAGATACAGTGGAAGACAGCAGCATTTTGGAGATGCCAGTACCATGAGATGACCACCAAGAACAGCAGCAGCAGTGGAGTACAGGTAGCTGGAGCCTAGAAGACAACATGTGTGCTACAAAGGACTTGGCTATAGAAGTAACTCAAGCCCTTGGAGGAGCCCAGAAGATCGTGGGTTGGATCCCAGACATTGGGCAGTTGGAGTTTAATTTTTGCTTTTGATTGTGACTGTGCCCTGATATTTTTCCCTCTTGAAGGAAGAAAATATTTTAGTGGATCCCATAGTTAAGAGACTTTTAATTGTAAAAAGAGTATGGATTTTAAAGAATATTGGATATTTTGAAAGGATTGACCTTTTTTGTTTTGTTTTTTGTTTTTGTTTTTTTTTTTTTTTTGCTTTGTTTTGTTTTGTTTTTGTTTTTCAAGACAGGGTTTCTCTGGATAGCTCTGGCTGTCCTGGAACTCACTTTGTAGATCAGGCTGGCCTCGAACTCAGAAATCCCCCTGCCTCTGACTCCAGAATGCTAGGATTAAAGGCCTGGGCCACCATGCCCGGCTAGGATTGAACTTTTAATATGTAAACACTGTGGGACTTTTAAGCTATTTAAGACCATGGGGATGAGTAAGAACTAAGGGTTGAGGCTTACTAGTGATGTCTTTGTATGTCAAGTTGACAAAAGGTCAATTGTAATGGGGAGTTTTTGTGTCAACTTGACACAGCTTGGTTATCACAGAGAAAGGAGCTTCAGTTGGGGAAGTGCCTCCATGAGATCCAGCTGTGGGGTATTTTCTCAATTAGTGATCAAGGGGAAAGGCCCCTTGTGGGTGGGATCATCTCTGGGCTGGCATTCTTGGGTTCTATAAGAGAGCAGCAGGCTGAGCAAGCCAGGGGAAGGAAGCCAGTAAGGAACATCCCTCCATGGCTTCTGCATCAGTTCCTGCTTCCTTACCTGCTTGTGTTCCAGTCCTGACTTCCTGTGGATGAACAACTGGATGGAAGTGTAAGCCGAATAAACCCTTTCCTCCCCAACTTGCTGCTTTGTCATGATGTTTGTGCAGGAATAGAAGCCCTGACTAAGACTTCCTTTGCCATGCCAATGTGGGTGACCTAATTTCACAAGACCTCAATCCTGCTTGAAGACTGACAGACTACTAGGGAAGAGAGAGAGAGAGAGAGAGAGAGAGAGAGAGAGAGAGAGAGAGAGAGAGAGAGAGAGAGAGAGAGAGAGAGTCTTTTCTAGAGACAAGGCCCATGAATGTTTTACCAATTGCATGTGGTCAGTTGTAAATAAATGTACAGCAACAGAATTATAGAAGTATAGTGTAACTTTTAAATATTTATCATAAAATGGTGCCAAACATAGTTTTGATTGAAAGGAGTTTTGAAAAATAATTATGTAAATCACAAAGTGGGATTTTATCTAATGTGTATGTACATATATTTACTTACATTTATATATAATCCATGACATATACAATCTAAGAAATTTAAGATTTGTCAAGTGATATATATGCAATGGTTATATTGTAGTACATATAAAATAATATTTGTAAGCAACTACCTCAATAAATTTTCTTACTTATATGACAAAAGGCCCTGACAAAATCAACCTGAGGATGGAAGGATTTATTCTTCCTCACAATTTCCAGTTACAATTCATTGTATCAGGGAAACCAAAGCATCCAAAGTTGAAGCAGATAGTCACATTGCTTTGGCTGTCAGGAAGCTGGTTTTGCTAAGCTCACTTAACTCATCTTTATATAAATTCTAAGATCTCAGCCCTGGAGATGTTGCAACCCACAATGGGTGGCTTTTCTTATCTCAACACAATGAAAAAAAAAAATTCCCTAAAAACAACCCAGCTTCTAAGTGTCTATAGATCCTATAAAAGTTGGCAATTAAAAATAACAATGACAATTTCAAGTCTTTTAAAACTTTTTATTCAAGCACATGCCTTTAGGGCACAACCTTCCACTTCTCACAAAACTCTCACATTCATCTCATGAAACAAAATACAATCAAATTCCATAGCCAAAAACAAACAAACAAAAAACAAACAAAAAAACAAAAAAACAAATTCCATAGCCTTTAATGAATCCAATAGTTTAAAAAAAAAAAAAAACGCAAAGTCCACATCTTGTCTGACACTTTAGTTATTAACACTTATATACTTCCATCATGTAATGGAACAGGATAATCTATACTCTTAATTGTTCCATAATTCAAACATATAATGCCCACTGGATAAACATTTTCATTTGCAAATGGAAGAATTAAGGCATAGCAAGGAATAAGCAGGTGTAAGCAATGAGCATATCTGGAATCTGAGGATTAGATATAATTGTATGGGTTCCAACCATGTTAAATATTCTACCGCTTCATTTCTGCTGATTTGAACATACACCACTTTCTAGACTGGGCTCCAGTTTATATGTACATATTTCATGAATGGGTTTTTCATAGATGTGGTATATGTAAAATCCTGGGATTTAAATTTTAATTTAGATTTCACATTTAATGGATCACATGATGGCCTTTCATGGCCATACCTTGGGGGCCTCACCAACTCTCTGAAAATCAATCATGAAAATATCAACTTTATATTTGTGATATGATGTTATCTATAGTGCTCATTTCATGTAAGTGCTGTCTGTTTTATAGAATAGTTTTTATTTATGAATTTTAAAATGTTATGTTTGTGTGTGTGTATGTGTGTGTGTGTGGTGTGTGTGTGTGTGTGTGTGTGTGTGTGTGTGTGTGTGTGTGTGTGTATGTTTGTGTGCACATGAATGCAGGTAGTCATGAAGTTCAAGAGCTTGCAATCATGTAAGCTGGAGTTATAAGTGGTTATGACCCACATGTGAGTGCTGGAAACCAAATCCTGGCCCTCTGAAAGAGCAGAAAGTGCTCTTAACACCTAAATTATCTCCCTAGTCCTTATTACTGCAACCGTGTACTTTTCACTCAAGATCTGTCAATTAACTACTATTATAGTTTATTTTATAAATGAAAAATTTGAGATTCCCAAAGATATAACTAAAGTCATCAAAATAATAATACTAGATGTAATTTTAGAATAAATATAAGCTCACTTTCTGTGCTAGTCATAACCACACAGAAGTTAATGAGGGAAAATGGATAATTTGATGAGAATTATGAAACATTCATCTATAATATAAAATGTTTCTTTAACCTAACTTAAATTGTATATATATATATATATATATATATATATATATATATATATATATATATATATATATATTTTTTTTTTTTTTTTAATTAGGTAATTCACAGAACTATTTGTCTTGGTTTTACGGAAATATAGTTAATTCTTAAACACCTTGTTTGAGATTATAGCACTGACCTTCTTACAGATTTACATGATGAATTGAGAACTAAAATAAATAAATAAATAAATAAATAAAAAAAAGAAGTGAGACTAAGGATTAACATTACAAGTATCTCACCCATTCCCTTCAGGCTTTCTCTAGTAATAACCATTAATTTCTAATGTTTAATTTCATAGTTTATTTATGTTTTATGTTAAATTTTATATAAAGGCATTCCTGTGAATTCTGCTTTTTTGTATCTAGATTACTTGGAAACATATTCTTTAGTCATTTATTTAGTACTCATTGAGCAGTCCTTTTTTATTAATCGTTTCATTTGTTTATATTTCAATTGATATCCCCTACCCCTTTTCTCCTCCAGAACCGAACCCCCCATCACATGCACCCACCCCTTTGCCTCTACAAGGTTGCTCCTCCACCCACTCACCCATTCCTTCCTTACAGCTCAAGCATCCCCCTACACTGGGGCATCAAGACACCACAGGACCAAGGGCCTCCCCTCCCACTGATGTCAAATAAGGAAGTCCTCTTCTACATATGTAGCCATACATTCCTCTATGTATAGTCTTTGCTTGGTGTTTTAGTCCCTGGGAGCTCTGGGTGGTCCAGTGAGTTGATATTACTCTTCCTATGGTGTTGCTATCCCCTTCCAGTCCCTTCAGTTCTTCACCTAGCTCTTCCATTTGGGTCCCCTGGCTAAGTTCAATGGCTGGCTGTAAGTGTCTGAATCTGTATTGGTCAGGTACAGACCTGAAGAACCTCTCAGGGGACAGCCATACCAGGCTCCTGTCAGCAAGCAGTTCTTGGCATCAGCAATAGTGCTGGAGTTTGGTGTCTGCAGAAGGGATGAATCCCTAGGTGGGGCAGTCTCTGGTTGGCCTTTTCTTCAGTCTCTGCTTCATTTTTTGTCCCTGCATTTCTTTTAGACAGGAACAATTCTGGGTTAACAATTTTGAGATGGGTAGGTGCCTATCAGCTGAAGGTGGTCTTTACAGATTCTATCTTCCCATTCTAGGGTATTTCTGCTAATGTCATCCCTGCTGGGTCCTGGAAGCATCTTGCTTCTCTAGTGTCTGGGACTTTCTAGTGGCTACACCCAGTTCCCCATTCCCCACTGCTACAAATTTCTATTCAATTCTCTGATCCACTGTAATTGTCTCCTGTCCCTTCCCATAACTTTTTTCCTCTTCCCTCCTGCCTTCCTCCAAGGCCCCTCCCTCCCTCCCTCCCTCCCTACTTCTACCACCTGTGATTATTTTGTTCCTCACTCTAGTTATTATTGAAGTGTACACACTTTGGTCTTTTTCTTCTTAAGCTTCCCATGGTTTGCAGCTTGTATCATGGGTATTCTAACCTTTTGAGCTAATATCCACTTATCAGTGAATGCATACCAAGTGTGTTATTTTGTGTCTAGGTTACTTCACTCAGGATGATATTTTCTAGTTTCATTCATTTGCCTAAGAATTTCATGAGTTCATTGTTTTTAATAGCTGATTAAATGTGTAGATGTGCCACAGTTTCTATATCCATTCTTCTGTTGAGGGACATTTGGGTAGTTTGCAGCTTGTGGCTATTGTAAATCAGGCTGCTATAAACATAGTGAAAAATGTTTCCTTGCTATATGTTGGAGCATCTTTTGGGGATATGTCCAGGAGTAGGATAGGTGGATCCTCAGATAATACTATGTCCAGTTTTCTGGAGAACAGCCAGATTGTTTTCCAAAGTGGTCCTACCAGCTTGGAATCCCCCTAGCAAATGGAGGAATGTTCCTCTTTATCCACTTCCTTGCCAAAATCTGTTGTCACCTGAGTTTTTTATCTTAACCATTCTGACTAGTGTAAGGTAGAATCTCAGAGTAAATTTGATTTGTACTTCCCTTGTTGAATATAGGCTTTTGGAGTATGATCTGATTTTATTTATTTATTTTTATTAGATATTTTCTTAATTTACATTTCAACTGCTATCCTGAAAATCCCCTCCCCTCTGCCCCCTCCCTGCTTCCCTCCCCACCCACTCCCACTTCTTGGCCCTGACGTTCCCCTATATTGGGACATATAAAGTTTGCAGTACTATGGGCCTCTCCTCCCAATGATGTCTGACTAGGCCATCTTCTGCTACATATGGAGCTAGAGACACGAGTTCTGGGGGTTCTGGTTAGTTCATATTGTTGTTCCTCTTCTAGGTTTGCAGACCCCTTCAGCTCCTGGTGTTCTATCTCTAGCTTCTCCAATGTGGGCCATGTGCTCCCTCTTATAGATGACTGTGAGCATCCACTTCTGTGGGAGTCAGCTATATCAGGGTCCCTTCAGTAAACACTTGCTCCCCTATGCAATAGTGTATGAATTTAGTAAATGATTATGGGATGGATCCCCAGTGGGTTAGTCGCTGTATGGTCCACCCTTTCATCTTAGCTCTAAACTTTGTCTCTGTAACTCCTTTCATGGATATTTTGTTTCCTATTCAAAGGAGGAATGAAGTATCCACACGTTGGTCTTTCTTCTTGATTTTCTTGTGTTTTGCAGATCGTATCTTGGGTATTCTAAGTTTCTGGGCTAATATCCATTTATCAGTGAGCACATGTCCAATGAATTCTTTTGTGATTGGGTTACCTCACTAAGGATTATGTCCTCCAGATTCATCCATTTGCCCAAGAATTTCATAAATTCATTTTTTTTTAATAGCAGGATAGTACTCCATTGTGTAAATGTACCACAATTTCTGTATCCATTCCTCTGTTGAGGGACATCTAGGTTCTTTCCAACTTCTGGCTATTATAAATAAGGCTGCTATGAGCATAGTCGAACATGTTTTCTTTTTACCAGTTGGAACATCTTCTGGGTATATGCCCAGGATAGGTATTGCAGGATCTTTCGGTAGTACTATGTCCAATTTTCTGAGAAAACACCAGACTGACTTGCAGAGTGGTTGTACAAGCTTGCAATCCCACCAGCAATGTTGGGGTGTTCCTCTTTCTCCACATCTTCACCAGCAGCTGCTGTCACCTGAATTTTTGATCTTAGCCATTCTGACTGGAGCTGGAATCTCAGTGTTGTTTTGATTTGCATTTCTCTGATGATTAAGGATGTTGAGCATTTTTTCAGATGTTTCTCAGACATTCAGAATCCCTCAGTTGAGAATTCTTTGTTTAGCTCTGTACCCCAAATTTAATGGGATTATTTGTTTTTCCGGAATCCAGCTTCTTTAGCTCTTTGTAGATGTTGGATATTAGTCCCCTATCAGATTTAGGATTGGTAAAAATCCTTTCCCAATATGTTGGTGGCTTTTTTGTCTTGCTGACTGTGTCTTTTGCCTTACAGAAGCTTTGCAATTTCATAAGGTCCCATTTGTCAATTCTTGATCTGACCGCACAGTCCATCGCTGTGCTGTTTAGGAATCTTTCTCCTATGCCTACACCTTCGAGGGTTTTCCCCACTTTCTCCTCTATAAATTTCAGTGTCTCTGGTTTTATGTGGAGGTGTTTGATCCACTTAGACATAAGCTTTGTACAAGGAGATAAGAATGGGTCAATTCCCATTCTTCTACATGATAACCACCAGTTGTGCCAGCACCAATTGTTGAAAATGCTATCCTTATTACACTGGATGGTTTTAGCTCCCTGTCAAAGATCAGGTGACCATAGGTGTGTGGATTCATTTCTGTATCTTCCATTCTATTCCATTGATCTATCTGTGCGTTGCTGTACCAGTACCATGAAGTTTTTATCACAACTGCTCTGTAGTACAGCTTAATGTCAGGCATGGTGATTCCCCCAGAGGTTCTTTTATTGTTGAGAATAGTTTTTGCTATCCTAGGTTTTTTATTATTCCAGATGAATTTGCCAACTGTCCTTTCTATCTCAGTGAAGAATTGAGCTGGGATTTTGATGGGGATTGCATTGAATCTGTAGAATGCTTTCAGCAGGATAGCCATTTTGACTATATTAATCCTGCCGATCCATGAGCATGGGAGATCTTTCCATCTTCTGAGATCTTCTTCAATTTCTTTCTTCAGAGACTTGAAGTTCTTGTCATACAGATCTTTCACTTCCTTAGTTAGAGTCACACCAAGGTATTTTATAGTATTTGTGACTATTGTGAAGGGTATTGTTTCCCTAATTTCTTTCTCAACCCTCTTATCCTTTGTGTAGAGAAAGGCCATTGATTTGTTTGAGTTAATTTTATTTCCAGCTACTGCACTTAAGAGGTTTATCAGGTTTAGGAGTTCTTTGGTGGAATTTTTGGGGTCCCGAATATATACTATCATATCATTTGCAAACAGTGATATTTTAACTTCTTCCTTTCCAATTTGTATCCCCTTGACCTCCTTTTGGTGTCAAATTGCTCTGTGGTTCGGACTTCAAGTACTATAATGAACAGGTAGGCAGAAAGTGGGCAGCCTTGTCTAGTCCCTGATTTTAATGGGATTGCTTCCAGCTTCTCTCCATTTAGTTTGCTGTTGGCTACTGGCTTGCTGTATATTGCTTTTATTATGTTTAGATATGGGCCTTGAATTCCTGATCTTTCCAAGACTTTTATCATGAAAGGGTGTTGGATTTTGTCAAATGCTTTCTCAGCATCTAAGGAGATGATCATGTGGCTTTTGTCCTTGAGTTTGTTTATATAGTGGATTACATTGATGGATTTCCGTATATTAAACCATCCCTGCATTCCTGGGATAAAGCCTACTTGGTCATGATGGATGATCGTTTTGATGTGTTCTTGGATGCGGTTTGCGAGGATTTTATTGAGTATTTTTGCATTGATATTCTTGAGGGAAATTGGTCTGAAGTTCTCTTTTTTTGTTGGATCTTTGTGTGGTTTAGGTATCAGAGTAATTGTGGCTTCATAGAATGAATTGGGTAGAGTACCTTCTGTCTCTATTTTGTGGAATAGTTTGAGGAGAGGTGAAATTAGGTGTTCTTTGAAGGTCTAATAGAACTCTGCACTAAACCCATCTGGTCCTGTGCTTTTTTTGGATGGGAGACTATTGATGACTGCTTCTATTTCTTTAGGGGAAATGGGCCAGTTTAGATCGTTAATCTGATCCTGGCTTTACTTTGGCACCTGGTATCTGTCTAGGAAATTGTCCATTTCCTCCAGGTTTTCTAGCTTTGTTGAGTATAGCCTTTTGTAGTAGGATCCGATGATGTTTTGGATTTCCTCAGGTTCTGTTGTTATGTCTCCTTTTTCATTTCTGATTTTTTTTTTTTTTTTTTTTTTTGAGTTTTCGAGACAGGGTTTCTCTGTATAGCTCTGGCTGTCCTGGAACTCACTTTGTAGACCAGGCTGGCCTCGAACTCTGAAATCCGCCTTCCTCTGCCTCCTGAGAGCTGGGATTAAAGGTGTGCGCCACCATGCTGTGCCCTCTAGTGAGTCTGGCTAAGGGTTTATCTATCTTGTTAATTTTCTCAAAGAACCAGCTCTTGCTTTGGTTAATTCTTTGAATAGTTCTTTTTGTTTCTACTTGGTTTATTTCTGTCCTGAGTTTGATTATTTCCTTCCTTCTACTCCTCTTGTGTGAATTTGCTTCCTTTCGTTCTAGAGCTTCTAGGTGTGCTGTCAAGTTACTAGTGTATGCTCTCTCTAGTTTCTTTTTGGAGGCACTCAGGGCTATGAGTTTTCCTCTTAGGACTGCCTTCATAGTGTCCCATAAGTTTGGGTATGTTGTGGCTTCATTTTCATTAAACTCTAGAAAGTCTTTAATTTCTTTCTTTATTTCATCCTTGACTAAGGAATCATTGAGTAGTGTGTTGTTCAGTTTCCATGGGAATTTTTGCTTTCTATTATTTATGTTGTTATTGAAGATCAGCCTTAGTCAATGGTGGTCAGATAAGATGTATGGGATAATTTCAATATTTTTGTATCTGTGGAGGCCTGTTTTGTGACCAATTATATGGTCAATTTTGAAGAGGTACCATGTCGTGCTGAGAAGAAAGTATATCCTTTTGTTTTAGGATAAAATGTTCTGTAGATATCTGTTAGATCCATTTGTTTCATGACTTCTGTTAGTGTCCATGTGTCTCTGTTTAGTTTCTGTTTCCAGCATCTGTCCATTGGTGAGAGTGGGGAGTTGAAGTCTCCCACTATTATTGTGTGAAGTTTAATGTGTGCTTTGAGTTTTACTACAGTTTCTTTAATGAATGTGGCTGCCCTTGAATTCGGGGCATAGATATTCAGAATTGAAAGTTCATCTTGGTTGATTTTACCTTTGATGTGTATGAAGTGCCCCTCCTTTTTTTTTTTTATAACTTTGGGTTGAAAGTCAATTTTATCCGATATTAGAATGGCTACTTCAGCTTTTTTCTTCCGACCATTTGCTTGGAAAACTGTTTTCCAGTATTTCACCCTAACGAAGTATCTGTCTTTTTCCCTAAGGTGCATTTCCTGTAAGCAGCAAAATGTCGGGTCCTGTTTGTGTAGCCAGTCTATTAGTCTATGTCTTTTTATTGGGGAATTGAGTCCATTGATGTTAAGAGAAATTAAAGAAGAGTAGTTGTTGCTTCCTGTTATTTTTGTTGTTAAGGTTGAGATTCTGTTCTTGTGGCTATCTTCTTTTAGGATTGTTGAAGGATTACTTTTTAGTTTTTTCTAGGGTGTATTTTCTGTCCTTGTTTTGGTGGTTTTCCTTTATTATCCTTTGAAGGGCTGCATTTGTGGAAAGACATTGTGTGAATTTGGTTTTATCATGGAATACTTTGATTTCTCCATCTATGTTAATTGAGAGTTTTGCTGGATATAGTGACCTGGGTTGGCATATTGGGGTCTGAATAACATCTGTCCAGGTTCTTCAGGCTTTCATAGCCTCAGGTGAGAAGTCTGGTGTAATTCTGATAGGCCTGCCTTTATATGTTACTTGACCTTTATACCTTACTGCTTTTAATATTCTATCTTTATTTAGTACATCTGGTGATTTTTGTTTGTTTGTTTGTTTTTTAATTTTCTAAGTTTCTATTGTTATCTCTCCCTTTTTATTTCTGATTTTGTTAATTTGGATACTGACTCTGTGTGCTCTAGTTAGTTTGGCTAAGGGTTTAGCTATGTTGTTGACTTTCTGAAAGAAACAGTTCCTAGTTTTGTTGATTCTTTGTAAAGTTCTCTTTTTTCTACTTAGATGATTTCAGCCCTGAGTTTGATTATTTCCTGCATTCTACTCCTCTTGGATGTATTTGCTTCTTCTTCTTCTTTTTTTTTTTTTTTCTTGAGCTTTCAGATGTGCTGTTGAGCTGCAATCTGTGATCTCTCCAATGTCTTTATGAAGGCACTCAGAGTTATGAGTTTTCCTCTTAGCACAGATTTTATTGTGTCCCATAATTTGGGATATGTTATACCTTCATTTTTATTAAATTCTTTAAAAAGTCTTTAACTTGTTTCTTTATTTTTTTCCCTGACCAAGTTATCATTGAGTAGAGAGTTGTTCAGCTTCTATGTGTGTATGGATATTCTGTTGTTTTTGTTGTTATTGAAGACCAGCCTTTGTCTGTGGTGGTTTGATAAAATGCCTAGAATTATTTCAATCTTCCTGTATCAGTTGAAGCTTGTTATGTGTCCAATTGTATGGTCATTTTTGGAGAAGGTAACTTGTATTGCTGAGGAGAAGTTATATTCTTTTGTTTTAGGATGAAATATACTATAGATATCTCTTAAATCCATTTAGTTCATAACTTCTGTTAGTTTCACTGTGTCTCTGTTTTGTTTCTGTTTCCATGGTCTCTCCATTGATGCAAGTGGGTATCGAAGTCTTCCATTATTATTGTGTAAGTTTCAGTGTGTGATTTGAGCTATATTAATGCTTCTCTTACAAATGTCAGTGCCCTTGTATTTGGAGCATAGATGTTCAGAATTGAGAGTTCACCTTGGTGGATTTTTCCATTCATGAGTATGAAGTGTCCTTTTGCATCATATTTTGATAACTTTTGGTAACTTTTGGTTGATATAAGAATGGCTACTCCAGCCAGGCGTGGTGGCACATGCCTTTAATCCCAGCACTTGGGAGGCAGAGGCAGGTGGATTTCTGAGTTCGAGGCCAGCCTGGTCTACAGAGTGAGTTCCAGGACAGCCGGGGCTATACAGAGAAACCCTGTCTCGAAAAACCAAAAAAAAAAAAAAAAAAAAGAATGGCTACTCCAGCTTATTTCTTGAGACCATTTCCTTCAAAAATTATTTTTCAGGTATTTATTCTGAGGTAATGCCTGTCTTTGTCATTGAGATATGTTTCATGTATGCAGCAAAATGTTGGGTCCTGTTTTCATATCTAACCTGTTAGACTGTGTATTTTTACTGGGGAATTGAGTCTATCAATGTTGAGAGATATTAAGGACCAATGATTGTTGCTTCCTGTTATTTTTGTTGTTAGAGTTAGAATTATGTTTGTGTGTTTCTCTTATTTTGGGTTTGTTATGAGAAGACTAATTTCTTACTTTTTCTTGTGTGCAGTTTTCCTCCTTGTGTTGGAGTTTTTCTTCTATTATCTTCTGTAGAGCTGGATTAGTAGAAATATATTATTTAAATTTGGTGTTGTTATAGACTATCTCGGTTTGCCCATCTTTGGTATTTGAGAGTTTTGCTGGGTATAGTAGCCTGGGATGGCATTATTTTTGTCTTAGGGTCCATATGACATCTTCCCAAGATCTTCTAGCTTTTAGAGCTTCTGTTGAGAAGTCTGGTGAAATTCTTATAGGTCTGATTTTATTTGTTAAGTGACCTTTTCTCCTTATTGCTTTTGGTATTCTTTCTTTGTTCTGTGCCTTAGGTGTTTTGATTATGTGACAGGAAGAATTTCTTTTCTGGTCCAATCTATTTTATGTTCTGTGGGCTTTATCTACATTTATCAACATCTCTTTCTTTAAGTTAGAGAAATTTTTCTTCTATAATTTTGATGAAAATATTTACTGGCTTTTTAAGTTGGGCATCTTCACTCTCTTCTATTATTGTTAAGTATGTTTTTTTCATTGTGTCCTGGATTTCTTGGATGTTTTGAGTTAGGAGCTTTTTTTCTATTTGTGTTTTCTTTGACTGTTGTTTTATTTTCTTCTATGGTATCTTCTATACTTAAGATTCTGTCTTCTAACTCTTGTATTCTTTTGTGATACTTGCATATTTGACTTCTATCTTTCCTAGCTTTTACCATTTTCAGAGTTTTCTTTATTTGTTATTTTTTTATTGTTTCTATTGACATTTTTAGATCCTCAGTGGTTTTGTTCTGAAAATATAGAATACTTCACAATTTGTGTGTCATCCTTGTGCATGGGCCATGCTAATCTTCACTGTATCTTTCCAATTTTACTTTAGTGCTGCTACAGCGAGCATGAGAAGTCCATTTTTTACCAGATAAGTTTGTGAACTCAAGGGTGGATTACTGAATTATAAGGAAAAGGAACCCGCTCTTATGGTATTATGCCACAGTGAGTGTGTGAAGCAATAACCGATGATATTTGCTTTGTATATAATGATGTTAGAGAGTTCTGCTAATGAGAAAATAAAACAAAATACCTGGAATTACATGTTTTACCATACAATAAAGCAATTTTTAATTTTGATCTTAAGTTTTATAGTATTTAAAATTTAATTGAATGAATTATCAATACAATCTTTATCTAAACTTTTTAATCTTCTGATATTACAGAACATAAAATCTTCCTCAGAAGTATGGTTTTTCCAACTCTACATTTGAATGAAGCCTATTCATCCATAACAAAGTATGGAACTTTACACTCATTTGCACTTCACTCTTTCTTTCCAACTGTTTCTTTTCCATTATATAACTTTCATCAAAATTTTGATTTTAATTTTAAGTGTTCTATGTTGACTTTTGTGTTATCTATGTATACATTTTGGTGAATTTTTATGTATTTTTACTTGCTATTTCTCCTGTCACCTTCAAAACACATGCCAGTTTAAAAGAATATGAGTGAGTTCTGAAAACATACATATATAACGTTATACAGATGAAAAGGTTGCATTTAGCATTTAGGAATATATATATATATATTCCTAAATGCATATATAAGTGCATATAATAATAATTACTGAAAAAAATAGGCCCTGCCTTTGAAAGAATAAAAGGTGAGGTACATGGGATGGTTTAAAGGAAGGAAAAGAAAAGGAGAAATGATGTGATTATGTTATAGTACCCCAAATAAAAGAAAAGATATAGTAAAAAATAAGCACTATGACTGAAAGATGGAATCCTCCAACTTATTTTATGCATATGATGGGTCTCTACATAAATTATTTTCCTTATTTAAAATAATGTTCAACATTAGAAATAATATGAATTTTTGTCTTTCACTTTTGTCCTATAAAGGATATGCTTGTATTTCCTTTTATTGATTTTTTTGTACTATGGTGGATTATCTTTTCAACATTTAATTCTCCAATCTCAGCCAAGGTTAAACAGTAATCTGGCATTAGAGATTACAGTGTTGAATACATAGAGAATATGTTCTAAGTAGATTCATTTAATTGGATCAATTCTATTTTTTTCCATAATTTATATTAATTACTCTATTGAGATTCTCTTCCAAACAGTAATATATACACCACCCAATCATTTATGTAAACTAAGAACTCATTTGTTTTTGCTTTTTATAGAATTAAATTTTTCTATATTACTAGAGTCTACAGTCAGTCTCTGTTCTTTCTTTTTTTTAAAAGATTTATTTAATTATTTTATGTATGTGGATACACAGTAGCTGTATAGATGGTTGTGAACCTGCATGTGGTTGCTGTGAACTGAATTTTTAGGACCTCTGCTTGCTCGCTCTGGCCCAAAGATTTATCTATTATTATACAAAAGTTCATTCACTATAGCTGAATCTTGCTCAGTCCCACAAGGCAAGCAGGTGAAGAAGAGAGTGAATCTTCCTTCTTCCAATGTCCTTATATAGGTTTACAGAAGAAGGCGTGGCCCAGATTAAATGTATTTGTTACCATGCCTGGATCTGGGATTTGCTCTGTTCTAGATGACTTTGAACTCAGTGATCTTCTTGCCTTAGTCTCCTGAGATTCATAGCCACTATACCTGGAGATCTCTGTGCCAAGATCCATGTCAGGAGTCAGGAATTTGTATCTCTCAGCCTCAAGATCAGGATCAGAGATGAGCCATCCTGTTCTGGATTATAGTTCATTCCAGATATAATCAAGTTCACAACCAGGAATAGCCACTACAGTCAGTTAGGTCCTTCCTTCAACTGTGTGCTTCAGCAAGTATTTCCCAGCAATCATGCAAGGAAGCAGGGTGGAGAGCAATGGGGCCTGTGAATATGATCTGTTTGGGACAAAGGAGGAGGGACTGGTATTGAGTTATGAAGGCATTAGTTGACCATTTGTGGGCTGCTTAACCAATCTCTCTAATACATGGGAGGTTGTGATTGACAGGTTCTGTCCCATAGTCAGCTTATCTGAGTCTTTTACTATAGCTGCTACAACTTCTACCATAAGAAGTCAGGGTGGCTTGCTGGATGCTACTGGGTCAAGTTTCTTTGAGATGAGGGCTACTGTCTTTTTCCAAGGGCCCAGTATCTGTGTTTCCACTCCCTTTCCAATCCCTTTGCTCTCAACTACAAACTGTTGGAAGGGCTTTGTGATCTCAGGATGTCTAAGTGCTAGAGCTGATATCAGAGCTAACTTGATTGTGTTAAAAGCAGCTTGCTTTTCCCCTTCCCAATGGAAAGTTTGGTTGGTTTTGGTCAGAGGTAATCATCTGGCACTTTATGCAAATTCCAGTGACAACACTGTCATACCTGGCATTGTAATATTCAAAATGAATTCAAGACCACCCTGTAACTTCCCCCTTTGAAAAGGACTTTGCACACTGTACTAGCAGGCCAAGTGCAGAGCTAGATAAGGAAGCTGGCTGACTAAACAAATGTAATAACATAGTTAAGTGGTCAAAATGATTAAGCCTGCAACTGCCAAAATAATAATAACTGTTCTTAGAGAAATAACCATAACAAATATAACAGTTCTCAGAAAAATTCCCCTGCCCCCTACCCCACACTGAATTCTGAGAAAGACCATAAACCGCCCTGACCTTGCTGATATAGCTGTGATGTTAATAGCTGTGTTGTTAATAGTTGACCCATAAGTTCAAAATGTACTATTGCTTTGCTGACCAAATCATAATAACCTATCATGGGGGCAAACAAATGAGTCACTAGGTCAGAAGTAGTCACTATACAAACCAACCAATGCCTGAAAAGATTACTTGCTACATAAATGAAAATAAGCCAGCTACCCCGTTGCTCATATCTGTCCCTTACAAAGGTATAAAAAGTGTGTTCTTTCTTTGTTCTGAGTCTCTCCTCTGGCCTGCATGCTGAGAGGGAAGTCCACAACTGCTATACCCACTCCAGTGAAGTCTGCTTGACAGACCGAGAGTCCTGGATGCACTCAGGGTTTCAAGGAAACTATGCCTCCTGGAACCTCGGCATTCCCATAGCCCATATACTCAAACCCTATCGCCATGTTAGTTTGGTGTATGGATTCAAGTGCTCTCTTCCAGTATTTTTTTTATTATAAGTGCCTTTAAAGATTGAATTCTGACATAGTTAAGCCTCCACCAGTGTTCCAATGTCCTAGAAAATCCTTGAAGCCAAGGAGCTTGGAATTCAGTAGGAACTCAGTGAGAAGGTTACCTATTCAGTAACATTCAAATTTACTTCTACCAGAGAAGGTGAAACTAATTAGGCATTACAAAGAATGGAGCTAGAATAGCTCAGGGCTAGTCTTCAGAGTGATTACTTAGGACTTAGGGCAGTAGCTGAGTCCTACCCAAACAAGGGAATACACAGTGGCCTAGTGAATAGGTGGGTTTACAATGAAAGAGTTAGGGAATCCTCCTCAGACAGGTTTCTTCACTAGGCCCAAAGGAACAGCATAATCAGGCATTTACTAAGAACCCCTGGTGGTGGGCTTAACAATAGACTAGCATTACACCTGACTCCCTTCTGTTCCTGCCATCTTTTTTTTTTTTTAGATCTTTTCTTAATTTACATTTCAATTGCTATCCCAAAAGTCCCCTCCCTGCTCCCCTGCCCACCCACTCCCACTTCTTGGCCCTGGCATTCCCCTGTATTGGGGCATATAGACTGCATTACCAAGAGGCCTCTCCTCCCAATGATGTCTGACTAGGCCATCTTCTGCTATACATGGAGCTAGAGACAGGAGTTCTGGGGGTTCTGGTTAGTTCTTTTGATGTATGCATTCCTTTTGTTTTGTGTCACTGTAACTCAGCAGATGTGTCTCACCTTGTTTCTTGTTATTCTTCTGTATAAAAAGTCTGATGCTCAATTTAACAAACTACACTCAGATTCA
Organism: Mus minutoides; assembly: GCA_902729485.2. Classification (NCBI taxonomy): domain Eukaryota; kingdom Metazoa; phylum Chordata; class Mammalia; order Rodentia; family Muridae; genus Mus; species Mus minutoides. The sequence goes on along the minus strand of LR753502.1, from coordinate 295,131 downwards.
ACATGCTCTTGAGTCGTCTCTGTCTGTAACCCACTTTCACAGACTCCTTTGCCCACCTGCAACCAGAGACCCATTCTGTGCAGATAGGAGACCCAAAAAGGGGTTAGTCTGAGGCACCCAACATGTTGGATCAATAAAATCCTCATGCAGTTTTCAGCAATGGTGGTCTCTGTGGTCTTTGTGAGTAAGGGTCTTTTGATGAACTCCAACAGCATGGGGTCTTTGGTGGGGGCATGTATAGTATGGTTCTTCCTGGCCAGGAAGAGCTAACTCTGCCCATCCTCCAGGTGATATCCCAGGTAGCTTACTCACCTCTGGCAGATCTTGGCCTTCTTTGCAGAGGCCCAATGTGCTATCTTCCCAGTTCCTTTAACAATTTTTCAGTACCTTCCAGGCAATGTTTTCTGCTCTCAGTGGCAAGGAGGAGAAGATATACATACTGCAGAAGAGTTACTTGGAGGTATTTTTCTCAGAACTCACATAGGTAGTGGTGAAGAGCCTCATCAAAGATGATGGGTGAAATCTCAAATCCTTGGGGAAGCCCTGTCCATGTCAGTTGCCCAGCAAGCTCCTATTCAGGATCTTTCCACTCAAAGGCAAAGTACTCTTGGCCCTTTGGGGCCAGTGACAGGCAGAAAAGGCATCCTTCAGATCCAAGACTGGGTACCAGTTCTTGGATGGTGGCAGAGAGTTCAACAAGGTATATGGGTTAAGCACATTGGGAAGCATATCTAGGACTCATTTGTTTACCTCTCTCAGATCTTGCATGGGGCGATAGTCCTGAGTACCAGGCTTCTTTACAGGCAACAGTGGTGTGTTCCAAGCAGACCAGCACTTGCACAGGGCCCCCAGTTATAGCAGCCTGACAAAGTGAGGCTTAATAACTTCTCACCACCCCCATGCCATCTGGTAATGATGCACAAAGATGTTATCAGTCTGGATCTTAAGCTCCACATATATAGGGGCCTGCAGACATGCATGTCTTAGACTGTTTCAGCCCATGAAAGAGGGAACTTTTCCAGCCACTGAGCAATATTCTCTGTCTTCTAGGTTTTGGTCTCAAACAATTTGTATTCATCCTCCAGTCTAATAGTAAAGTCTGGACAGGTTCTCCAGTGGCCCACCTCAACTGAGTAACCTTGGGAAGAAAGTGAATCTGAGCCCTAATCTTTGACATCAAATCTCTCCTGAGCAAGGGATAGGGGCAGACATGGAAGAATATGAACAAGTGGGATACCCAACCCATGTCAAGGTCCACAATTCTTTGGGTAGTCCATGAGATTTGTTTAATCCCAGTGGCCCCTTGGGCCCATGATGTTTGTTTTTTTGTTTGTTTGTTTTCTTTTGGTGGAGACTGGCCCATCAGATTGGAGGAGGACCAAGTGTTGGACCCCAGTGTCCACCAAGAATTGGGTAGGATTCTCCTCCATTTTCAAGGTTACCCTGGGCTCAGGGAGGAAGTCTGAACATTGTCCTGCCTAGTTGCTGTCTTCACCATTTGGGGGCTCTTTTCCCAAGGCCTGGGATTTCCTGCCCCTAGCTTTCATTTGTAGGAGCACTCTCAGGTCCAGTGGCCCCACTCCTTGCAATAAGCTCACTGGTCCTTTTCAAGGGGTTTTCTCTCTCTCTTTGGTTGGTATCTCTCTTCTCTGCCTTCTCTACCTACTGTAGCCAAGATTCTATGTAAATTCCTTTCCTGTTGATCTTTTTTTCATCTCCCTTTCATCTTCTTCCTTTCTCTTTCTCTACTCCTTCTCCTCTGTCTTCCAGTTGTAGTAGACTTTCTTAGCAACCTGCACTAAATCACTCAATGACTTATCCTAGAGTTCCTCTAACCTCTGAAGATTTTTCCTGATATCTCTACTAGCCTGGTCTATTAAAGCCATAGTCACAGCAGCTTTGTGCTTCTTGCTGCTGTGGTCATAGGGTATATATTGGAAAAAGGCCTCCATGAGCCACTCTAGAAAGATAGTAGGTGACTCATGTGATCCCTGTATAACCTCAGTTCCTTGGTCAAATCTGTGGGCCACTGAAAGGCTGCCTTCAGACCTGCCAACAGAGCTTGGCAGTAGACCTTATGGTGCTTCTTACCTTTGGCTGAATTAAAGTCCCAATCAGGTTGTATTAAAGGGAATCCTGCTTCAGTGATTGCTGAGCTTTCCTAGTGAGCCCATGTTTGAGAGCACACTTTTGGGCCTCATAGAGAATCCTTTCACTCTCCTCAGTGGTAAAGAGGTCCCTCATAAGTTGTTGTATGTCATCTTAGAGAGCTGATGGCTAAACAGGACAGTTTCAAAAAGATTAATCAAACCTTTGGGATTATCTAAGAAAGTGGGATACTGAGACTTCCAATTGTATAGGTCAGCAGAAGAAAATAGCCAATATTGAATAGCCTGATTGTCCTCATCATCTACAAGCCCATATGCCCTCAGTATGAGAGCCACCATGGTATCATCAGAGGTGGCTCTCTGACTTCGGGTCCCCATGGTGGGATATGGAAGTTAGGGGTCTCTTCCCCCTCCACCCTTCAGTAAAGGGGAGTATAATGGTCTGGATGTTGTACGGCCTGAGGATCCTAGGGCCCGTGCTGGTCCTGGAAGGGTCGTGGGGGCAAGGGTAGAGGGATATGGAAAAGGAGGGTCTAGGAGTAACAGGTCCACTGTTGAAGGGTCTTAGAGGATCGACTTCTTCTCAGGTCTGGATACCTCCTCTCCTGTTTCCTTTTTCCTGATGACCAGATCCTGTGAGGTGGGTCTGGAGGAAAGAAAGGCTTTTATCCACAGGAGTGGGGGGTTCCACTAGATTCTTCCAAGTTATTATATAGGATACCTGGTCATAATGGCCATGGGTCCCTGCCTAAAAATCCTCCCTTCAACTCCCTTGATGACAGGCAAGTTGGAAGGCCCCTGGTTGGGGGGGGGGGGCATCCTACACCAAAGGCAGATTACTCTGAGGAACATAGGGCAACTGATTTTGCCCCTTTGTTGTTGTTGTTGTTGTTGTTGTTGTTGCTAAAACAGAGAGTTTCTCTTCTCTTAACTTCCTTTCAATGTGTCACTAAGATATTCAGCAAGGTAAATCAGCCTGTCCCACGTCCAAAAATATTGTCAGTCCAAGTCTAAGAACACAGATCACAGATAACAATCAAACTCAGAAACTAAGCCTTCCAAGACTTCAGGAGGTGAATTAGAGTGTGACTTGGCCAGAACTGGCTGTCTGCTATACCTGCCAGCTGAGAAATGAGGAGAATCCTCCTGACTCATTGCAGGGAGTTTGAAGTGTCTTCCAGACCTCCCAAGGTCATGGCAATGTGGCATTGTCTGCTGGCTGTTAATTGAGTGCTCTGTTCAGTAGCCCTCTCAGCTATCTCCCTTACCCATGAGCCAAAGTAAAAGTAAAAGAACTCTCCATACTTCAGACACTCTGATCTGGGTACTCTCAAGTGCCCACTTAGGGGTCTCAAATCCTCTAAAAATCCAACATCAACAAGCATTCCTCATGAACACATCAGCAGGACATACCAGTAAAAGAGGTAACAGGTACCTAACACAGGCTCTGAAATTCCAGGCAGGAAACAGAAACCAAGGAACAAAACACCTACCTAACAATGACAAACCAAGAAATAAACACTTAGTCCTATAATAACTTGAAACCCAGGTGCCTAGACATCAGGTTAAGAACACAATCAGTAACAATTAGGAAAATTTGTTTCCATCAGAGGCCATGCATACTGCCATAGCAGGCCTTGGATATTCTAGTATAGCTGAAGCATAAGAAAAAGACCTTAAAACTATATTGTATATGAAGGTCACAGAGATCCTTAAAAGGAAATGAATAAATCACTCAAAGATATCCAAGAAAAAAAAATCAACTGTTGAAGGAAACAAATTTATCAAGACATGAAAATGAAAATAGTAACAACAAAGAAATTACAACCTAAGAAAATTCTAGAATTGAAATATTTAGGAATGTGAACAGGAACTGCAGAAGGAAGATTTTTCAACAAAATACATGGGGCAGTTGGTGTGGGGGAATAAAGGGGGTGAGAGAGAACCCCTGTCCTGCCAGAGTTCTGGTGCTCTGGGCAGGCAGACACAGAGGACTGCCGCGGACTCTCCATGTGTCTCTGGGTGGGTGTCTGGCAGTGTGAAGCTACAGACCCAGTCTACGAGGGATGGACAGGGGCATTAAGAGGTCTTTGGGTCTCACAGAGGCTAGAGATAATAGATTCTCAGTCTCGGACAAACCAGATGCAGGTGGACACCATGGAAGAGCTGAGAACAAAGGGGGTGCCCCAGCAGTGGCATGGTCAGCTCTGGGGCCAAAGAGAGAAGAGGGCAGGGGGAGAAAGGACACTGCGTGGTTCCCATTTGGGTGAGATTCCTTGGTCCGGTCCACGACTGGAGTGCAGGAAGGCCTTCCAGCAGGAGGTTAGATGTGGATCTTTAGGGGAAAGCCTCTTTCATCGTTTGAACAAAGTGGGCCTTGATGAGCAGGGACAGTCTATGATTTGAGAGCTTTATTGTAGAAAGGTAGAGAGAAAGCAAGAAGGTAAAACCCATGGCCACGTGGATAGAAGGGGGAAGGGAAGGGTAAAAGGAGAGCTAGAGATGAGAGTAAGAAAGGTAAGAGCTTAAAAGATAAAGGTGGGGCCAAGAAGCCCCTTTTATAGTGTGGGCTGGGCTATCTTGCAGTTGCAGGGTTAACTGTGGGAAGGAACATACCTGGCTATTGTTGGGTAACAATGAGGGTGGAGTCTAGCTAGAATATCAGGAGTTTGGGGCTTTGTCTGTATGACTAATATTCACAGAATTATGGAGTTCGGGACTCAGTGGTGTCAGACACTTGTCTCTGGGAAAGTGGCTCTCACTGTTCCATCCCTTGTGGAATTTTCTACTGGGTCTCCAGAGCAAGCCTCATTCAACCAAAACAGGCTGCCTTTCAGGGTCTCACAAAAATGTATGAGATGGAAGAGAGAATCTCAGGCATTGAAGACACAATGGAGGAAATAGGTACATCAAAGAAAAGAGTTCCCAACAATAAACATCCAGGAAATCTGGAACACTATGAAAACACTAAGTGTAAGACTAAGAGTAATAGAGGAAGAAACAGACTCTCACCGTAAAGGCTCAGAAAATATTTCAAGAAAGTCATAATATGAAATTTTCCTAACCCAAAGAAGATGCCCATAAAAGCACAAGAAGCATACAGAACATCAAATGCATTGGATGAGAAATGAAAATTCTTTGCCACATAATAATCAAAATACTCTACAAAGAGAACAAAGAAAGAGTATTAAAATCTACAAGGGAAAAAGACTAAATGACCTATAAAGGCAGAACTATTAAAATGGTAACTGACCTTTCAATGGAGAATCTAAAATCCAAAGTGATTGGACAGATATGCTGAAGACTCTGAGAGGCCACAGACACCAAAATATGACTATACCAATCAACTTTCAATCACCATAGATGGAGAAAAATGATATCCCATGGTAAAGTCAAATTTAAACTCTGTCTACAAATATTGTTCTACTGAAGTTACTAGGAAGAATATTCCAAAGAAAGGGTGTTAACTGTATACACAAAAACAGAGAAAAATAATAATCTCATTAATCTTATACCAGAAAAAAGGGAAACACACACACACACACACACATATACACATCATCATCATCATCATCATCATCACCACCACCACCACCACCAACAGTAACAACAAAAATAACAGGAATTAGGAATCACTGCTCCTGGATATCTCTCAATATTAATAATAAACAAACAAACAAAACAAACACATGAGGGATTAGGGAACAGGATCCATCATTCTTCTACATATAAGAAACTTACTTCAAAACCAAAGGGAGTAGACAGCAAGAAACAATCAAACTAAGGAATAAAAAAAATAAAATAGAAAGAATACAAAGAATCAATGAAACAGATGGTTCTTTGAGAAAAATCAACAAATTAGACAATCCCTTTTCCAATCTAACTAAAATGCAGAGATAGATTAGCTAAATTAACAAAAGCAGGGACAATTGGACTTGACAGTAGACATGAGAAAATCCAGACAATCATAAGATCATACTTTAAAAACCTATGTTCCACCAAACTGGAAAATCTAAAGACGTAGATAATTTTCTCAATAGATAACACTTAGCAAAACTAAATCAAGATGAGATAAAAATTTAAATATAACTATAACCTCTAGTGAAATAGAAGTGGCTGTTTAAAGAGTATACATTTAATCTTAACTAAAACATATGCCCAGGGCCAGTTTGTTTTATTGCAGAATTTTACCAGAATTTCAAAGAGGAGGTAATGCCAGTATTCCTCAAATAATTCCACATAATAGGTAGATTGAGAACATTGCTCAATTCATTTTATAAGACCACAGATGTCCTGACACTCATATCATATAAAGACCCAGAAAAATGAAAGAATTGCAGACAAATTTCTCTTATGAACATTGATGCAAAAATACTCAATACAGTATTTACAAACCAAATCCAGGAACATATTGAAAAATATACCTGTAGGTTGATACAAGATTAACTCAAAAATCAGTAGCACAGCCAGGTGTGGTGGCGCACGCCTTTAGTGCCAACACTTGGGAGGCAGAGGCAGGCAGATTTCTGAGTTTGAGGCCAGCCTTTTCTATAAAGTGAGCTCCAGGACAGCCAGGGCTATGCAGAGAAACCCTGTCTCAAAAAAATCAAGAACGAAAAATCAGTAGCCCACATATACACAAATGACAAATGTATTGATAAATACATCAGAGAAACATCACCCTTCTGAATAGTCTCAAATAATATTAAATACCTGGGGGTAACTCTTACCAAGCAAGTTAGACTAATATGAAATAAAATTCAAATCTATGAAGAATTAAATAGAATATATAAGAAGATGGAAAATTCTCCCATGTTAATGAATTGATACAATTAAGTTAAAATATCCATCTTAACAAAAGCAATTTTGAAATTCAATGAAATTCACATCTAAATCCCAACATAATTCTATGGAGTATGGTAGTTCCTCTGAAAATTGTAATTCAATTTTCCTCAAGTCCAAGCAATAACACTCAGGAATATATTTTAAGGATGCTCTATTCTACCACAAGGAGATTTGCTTAACTATGTTTACTGTGGGTTTATTCATAATAGACCCAAACTGGAAACAACCTTGATGTACTTCAACACAAGACTGGATAAAGAAAATGTAATACATTTACACAGTGGAATATTTTCTCTGCAATTAAAAAAAAGACATAAAGAAACAGACAGGAAAATAGGTAGAACTAGAAAAAATCAGCCCGAGTTAGGTCACCTATACCCAGAAATACAAATATGGCACACACTCATTTATATTTGGATATTAGCAATAAAGTAAATTATATTCAAGCTATAGTCTACAGACCCAGATAGTTTATGTAAAGAGTGGGTTCTATAGGGAACAATGGATCTCCCTGTAAAGGTGAAATAGATTATATTTTACAGGTAGATTGGGAGTGGGTGGGAAGGTTACATTAGGTATCATGTCAGGAGATGAATTGTGGGAAACAGTGCATTAAAAAACTTTGGAATAGGGGAGAATTTTAGGGGGCATTCTGTGTGGAAAATTTGTGCAGTGTTAACTTCCTATTATCTGTGAAGGCAACCCTAATGAGGACTCCTAGACATGGAGGATACAGAATCTGAACTAGCCATTTCTTTTTGTAGCCAGATAGTACTTCCAGGGCTGATCTGGGTTACATTCGAATGACTTGTCAAGGGGTCCCATGGAGATCTCTAAACAAACCAGGTTGGTGCTAGGATATTTGGCAATTCTCTGAAATCTAAAATCATTAAAATTAGTGAGATCATGTTAGACCCTTCCCCTATATATTCAAGTCTCTTTGGTGTAAGAAGGTACTCTTCAGGCTACTGAAAGAGAATCATGGAAATAGACCTAACCACAAAACTCTGCTCTACAATCTTTCCTGCTTGCAAAATATCCTGGCACAATGGTGGCACAAGACTTATGGGAGTGGCCTCCAACCAATATCTTGTTTAACTTAAGGCTCACACCATAAAAGGAAGTCAATGTATATTGCCAGGATGACAAGGTAACATTGACTGATTAGTTAAGAGAACTAAGATTAGTGTTTTGTCCAGCAGTCATCACGGTTTCCTTTGTTAGCAACTGGGAGTTTGTGCAAAAACCCATAGCCAGACATTTTGTAGAGAGAGTCTAAATTGGAGGTCTCCATTAGGTCTCTACCCCTGGATATCAAGGGAACTCTAAGGAAGAAAAAGAACTGTAGTAATCAGAGGGGATAGAGGACAAAAGGAGAATATGGCCTACTGAAGATACTAAACAAGTGCCTTATGGGCTCACAGAGACTGAAGCAGAAAGCACTAGGCCTGCATGAAACTTCATCAGGTTTGCTTTGCATATGTTATGGTTGTTAGCTTGGTGTTTTTGTCGTTCTCATAATAATGGGAGCAAATTTGTCTCTGATTTTTGTCTGCTTTTGGAACTCTGTTTTTTTCCAATTGGTTTGTTTTGTCCAGCCTCAATATAAGGACTTTAGCCTTGACTCATTTTATCTTTTTATTCTGTCATATTTTGCTGTTGTTGTCTCTTTGAAGCCTCTTTTCTGAAGGGAAATGGAGTAGAAATGAATTTTGTTCACAGTGGAGGTAGGGAGGGCAGAAAGGAGTGGAGGGTGAGAAACTTTCTTGGAATATGTTGAATGCCAGAAGAATCTATTTCCAATAAAATAAGAAAGGTAGAAATTTACTTTAAATAAAAGGTCAAAAATAAAGTATCAGTAATTACAGATACATTTATACTGCTATGGTATATATCATTTTCTATATTATATTTCAATATATTGCATACTCCTTCATGTTTTAATATTAACTATATGTTGTTAGCTGGTCTGGGTGTCTCTGTCTGGGCCTACCTCCTATGTCTCTGGGTTGCTGTAGGTCTCCTGGAATTCCAACTGCTGTGACTCTTTGGGAGGGTTCCTTACCAGTTGCCCTGCATGCAGTGGGACTCCTGGGAGCCCTTCAGACTGTGGAATCTTTCTGTCTGCAAATTTTGTGATTTATCATTTTATTGTTAACAGCTTAGTAATACACCATTTCAAAAAATGTACCATCTATTATTTATCCATTCTTTTGAATTCTGTTTGAACTTCTCAAATTTTCATTTCCAGATTTTACTTGGTTTGTATTTATTTTATTAATTCAATTTCTCAAGTATGGGACAGTTTTATTCATTTCATTACACTGTTTGATTTGTTTTCATTGATTTCTTTCAGAAATTTATTAGTTTCTTATTTAAGAATAAATTTCATAAAGGTAGATTTAACATCCTTTTCTTGTTCTTCAATTATGTTGGAATGTTCATTGTAAAATTATCTTTTATTTGCCTGTTGTAATTGTCTCTGAAGCTTACTGCCTCTGTCTGCTAATGTAGGTCTAGTTCTGCAAACTTCTAACCTCCATTAAATCTAATCTAGCTCTACAATGTTTTCAGCCTCTGAAAGTTACTACTGAATAAGCTTACCCTTTCTTGTTCTTTCTGAACTCTTTCTGGCTGGTTTAACTAGACTGTTCTTACTCAAAACTCCTCTCCAAACTGACTGACTCAATCATGCTTCTCTCAGTTTTTCCTGAATTACTGTGCTTGGCCTCATAATAACATTGGCTATCTGTTCTAATCTTCTGGCTTCCCCTCCTTATCTGGCTTATTCTATCTTCACCAATATACAGGGAGGGTAATGGCCAGTTTTGTGTCAACTTGACATAGCTGGAATTACCACAGAGAAAGGAGCTTCAGTTGAAGAAGTGCCTCCATGAGATCCAACTGTAAGGTATTTTCTCAATTAGTGACCAAGGGGGAAAGGCCCCTTATGGGTGGGACCATCTCTGGGCTGGTGGTCTTGGGTTCTGTAAGAGAGCAGGCTGAGCAAGCCAGGGGAAGTAAGCCAGTAAGAAACATCCCTCCATGGCTTCTGCATCAGCTCCTGCTTCCTGACCTGCTTGAGTTCCAGTCCTGACTTCCTTGGTGATGAATAGCAATGTGTAAGTGTAAGCTAAATAAACCCTTTCCTCCCCAACTTGCATCTTGGTCATGATGTTTTTTTGTTGTTTTGTTTTTTGTTTGTTTGTTTTTTTTTTCCAGGAATAGAAACCCTGACTAAGACAAATTGGTAGCAGCATAGTGGGGTATTCCTGTGACAATCTGACCATGTTTGGGGGAGGACTGTGGAAGGACTTTGGAACTTTGGGATAGAAGATCCATTCGGTGTTAAGAGCTCTGTCAGATGTTGTTTAGGAACTCAGAAGATAATGTTGAGAACAGTGCAGAAAAAGTAGGCCTGGCTTGTGAAATTTGAGAGGGAAAATTAAAGACTCTTTTCAGGGCCATTGCTATTTTGGAGTTTGATTATTCTGTGGTTCTGGTTAGATAGGGCTGAAGAATCAGCTGTGATTAACAAGGTACAAGAATTAGTAAAGCAAAACATTTGCATTACTGGGACTATTGATGCTGGTTACCTGGAGCTAAGAAATTAGCAGTGATTAAAAAGAGACCAGCATCATTGAGGTGACATCTTCTGGGAAGAGTTTTCTGAAAGCACAAAGAGGCTATGTTCCAGAGATAGCCAAGGTTGTACTCCTGCTGCAGTGGGACTTGGTAATGTATAATGGTCACCCAAGTGGTACTGGTTTTGAAGGCATGAAGGGATCATGCAAAGCAGCTGAGGTTTGGCAATGTGAGAGGCCATGGAAGGACATTAGTGAAGGTACAGCCTCAGTTGCAATTGATGGCCCAGGACTGAAGGGGTCATGCAAAGGAGTTGAGGCTTGGCACCATGAAGAGAGCCTATGAGTGTCTATTGTTGAAGCCAAGTTACATTGGAAAACAGCAGCATTTTGGAGATTCCAGTACCATGAAATGACTACCAAGAACAGCAGTAGCAGTGGAGTACAGGTGGCTGGATCCTAGAAGATAATGCATGTGCTACAAAGGGCATGGTTGGAGAAGTGACCCAAGCCCTTGGAGGAGTCCAGAAGATCGTGAGTTGGATCCCAGACATTGGACTGTTGGAAACTGATTTTTGCTTTTGATTGTGACTGTTCCCTGATATTTTTCTCTCTTGAAGGAAGTTTTTTAGTGAAGCCCACAGTTAATAGACTTTCAATTTTAAAGTACTTTGAATTTTAAAAGATACAGGATATTTTTAAAAAATTGAACTTTTAATAAGTAAAGACTGTGGGACTTTTAAAGTTATTTAAGATCTTGGGCATGAATAAGAACTAAGGGTTGAGTCCTTCTAGGGAACTTTAGGGATAGCATTTGAAATGTAAATTAAGAAAATATCTAATAAAATTTTGAAAAAAAAAAAGAAAAACAACCCATCAAAGTATGAAATAAACTTGTGTTCTATACTGAAAAAAAAAAAAATAAATAAAACCCAGAACTAAGGGTATAGTCTTACTAGTGATGTATTTGTGTGTCAAGTTGACAAGGGGTCAATTGTACTGGCTAGTTTTCTGTCAACTTGACACAGCTGGAGTTATCACAGAGAAAGGAGCTTCAGTTGAGGAAATGCCTCCATGAGATCCAACTGTAAGGTATTTTCTCAATTAGTGATGAAGGGGGAAAGGCCCCTTGTGGGTGGGACCTTCTCTTGGGTTCTATAAGAGAGCAGGCTGAGCAAGCCAGGGGAAGCAAGCCAGTAAGAAATATCCCTCCATGGCCTCTGCATCAGCTCCTGCTTTCTGACCTGCTTGAGTTCCAGTCCTGACTTCCTTTGGTGATGAACAGCAGTATGGAAGTGTAAGCCTAATAAACCCTTTCCTCCCCAACTTGCTTCTTGGTCATGATGTTTGTGCAGGAATAGAAACCCTGACTAAGACAGTCCAGCTTGTTCTATCTCTCTGCAACCTTTCTGTACAATTCTCCTGGTAAAAAAAACTCCCACTTTTTTTCCTCTGTGGTTCTCCTTATTATATTTCCTCTCTTATTGTGAGAGTTGGGCCTATCCTATTATATTAAATCTTTATCTTAGTTGTCACTTTGTCTGCCACTCAATTTTACATTACTTTCAAATATGGGTGCTTTCTTCTACAAACTCATTTTACTTTCATTGGTTGGAATTAAAGGTGTATAATAAAGGCATGTCTGTATTCCAGGCAGAGAGATTAAAGTTGTGTGGTTATGGCTGAGCTACACCAAAGCTAGAAACTGTTCTTTTTGTTTTGTTTTGTTTTGTTTTGGTTTGGTTTGGTTTGGTTTGATTTTTTGTTGTTTGTTTTGTTTTGGTTTGGTTTGGTTTGGTTTTCAGTAAAGAACACAATCTCAGGGTTCACAATATCCTCAATCAATTCATTGCCTGTTCTAGTAGAATTACTGGTCACTAGTGCAGACATATTAGGACGACTGGTCACTACGTAGAGACATATTGTTCTGGCTGTTATTGATTGTGTCTTTTACTGGCATGTATATGTTGTGTTTATTAGAAGCACAGGTGCTGATTTATGAGATTTTCTTGATTGAGAGGGTGTTTTGTTCCTTGTTTTCTGTTTCTGCTCTATTTTTCATAGTGTGATGTCACTGTGTTGCCTGTTTCCTTGGCCCTGCTCAGCAGGTATGTTCACAGGGAATGCCTGCTGGTATTGGGTGCTGGGAAACTGAAAGGAATTGAGGGAGGAAAGGCTTAAGAAGACATTTGTGATCAGTTGGATATGGGGGTCACAGAAAAAAGGAAGATCACAACAGGACTGTTCTACAGAGCTAAGGATGAGACTAGGCATTACCAATGCTGTCCTTAGGGAAAAAAAGTCTCACAACTTAGGAGAAAAACAAGGAGAGATTTGAGTCACATGCCATATCACTTCCATAGTTTGGATAGCAAAAAAAAAAAAAAAAAAGTTAGTTTTAAGGCATTGATATCCTACTGAATTCATGGAATTAGTATCCTAATGGGATGAATTAAGGGACAGTCAAAAACATGTGGGAAACCAGGTTGAGGGAAACCAGGCCTTTAACAGCTCCCACCTGAGAGCCAATTAACCATTTGTTGGGAGCTGAGTCACCCCTCCTCTTTCACACAAGGCTGCTCCTCAGAACTGCATGGTCTTTTTGCCCTGAACTGACACCTAGGGCTGTTAAGGAAGAACCAGCATTCTGAGAAATGCAGGTGCCAGGACTCTGAAATAAATCACAGGATGTCTCAAGCCTGCCATTTACACCCTCCCATATGTCCTTCACTTTGAAGTCTTTGTTCTCCCTCCTCAGTACCCCTTTTCCTGCTCTTTTTGCTGTAAGTATATAACTGGGTATTGTGCCTTAGTAAAATCAGACCATAACAAAAGCCTCCTAAAGCATGGTCTCGCTCCTTTCTCCTCGTCCATTCTCTTACAGGCTTGGTCCCTCTCAACCCACGGAAATAAACAGGTCCTGCTGGACGGGACAAAAACACATCTCTGAATTGGCAATTTGAAGATGTGTTTGGCAGACTGAAGAAAAAGGAAAGGTAAAAACCTTAGGTTCAGCAGTAACTATCCATGGTATGGAAGAAATCTGCAGTTTTGGTGTTCTCCAGTGCTCTGATAATGCACTGTGGCCTCCAAAATAAAGAAGTGGCTTCTTGCCAGGTTTTACTTTTCCATTCAGTTGTTCAGACATCACCCCATAATCAGCCACCAAACCCAGACATTATTGCATATGCCCGCAAGATTTTGCTGAAAGGACCCTGATATAGCTATCTTGAGTGAGGTTATGCCAGTGCCAAGCAAATACAGAAGGGGATACCCATAGTCATCTATAGGATGGAACATAGAGCCCCCAATGGAGGAGCTAGAGAAAGTACCCAAGGAGCTGACAGGGTCTACAACCATTTAGGTGGAACAACAATATGAACTAACTAGTACCCCCAGAGCTCAGGTCTCTAGCTGCATATATAGCAAAAGATGGCCTAGTCGGCCATCATTGGGAAGAGAGGCCCCTTGGTCTTGCAAACTTTATATGCCCCAGTACAGGGGAATGGCTTAGCCAAGAAGTGGGAGTGGGCATGTAGGGGAGCAGGGTGGGGGGAGGGTATAGGGAACTTTTGGGATAGCATTTAAAATGTAAATAAAGAAAATAACTAATAAAAAATGCTTAAATTGTGAAGGCAATGAATAGCCAGCCATGTCATTTGCCTGAGAGACACAAGTGAACATGTTACTAGGCTATTTACAGATTTATTCATAGTGGTAATAATTAGTAGCAAAGAATAAAAAAGAAAGACAAAGTTCTTGCTTAATTAAAAAAAGATCAATAAACAAAATGTCCAATGTTTCTTAGTACAACTTTTCTTTTTTCTCCAATTATATTTTGATAATAAGCTCTGTTTAGTTCTAAAATACAGAATTAAGTACATGTAAAATATTAGGTATACCTTCTAAATGTTTTTTTAACAAATAGTACTTTGAATATTTGTTATAAAGTAAATAATTTTCCACAGAAAAAAAGTGGAGTTTGTAGACTAGGTTTAAATTTACTAATTTTGCGATACTATTGACTATCAATATATTAGTGATAACATTAAAAGCCTATAGGATTTTAGCAAACTATATGAAATAAAGTAGGAGAATTTAAAAGGTATTTTATTATTTCATACTTAGTGGAATTTTGTGTTTCAATTTTATACACAATCAGGAGAAACATTTTATATAATTTTTAAAGATTTATTTCTATTTATTTTATGTTTGAATATTTGATTGCATTGTGTAATGTATATGCATTATTTACATGATTGACAACAGTAGTCAGAATAGCACATTGTACCCTCTGGAATTGGAATTACAGCTAATTATGAGCAACCATGCAGGTATTGGAACTGAAAGCTAGTCCTCTGAAAAGCATCATAGCTCAAAAGTACTGTGTCTCTATCCCCTTATTTTATATTTCTATACAGTGAAAGATTCCACTTGAACATAGTTTACTACATTTAATTGGATACTTGAAGAATCATTTAAAGAACAAATAATGCATAAATTTGAAAAATGATCATAAACAAAATCATAACTTTATAGCATGAAGAAATTCATGCCATATCTGATGGAGATCATTGATTGTCAATTTTTCAAGATCTAGCATCATACCTTCAGAGAAAATACTGCACAAATATGAGGTAGTTTCCACATGGTGCTAATTGATGTATAGAAATGCAACTTAAAATTACATGGCACAATTTCATGAGCTGGACTATATATATATATATATATATATATATATATATACACACACACAGAATAAATTGAGCTGAGTACAAGCATTTGTTTTCTTCTGTTTCTGACTGGGGGCTTTATGAAAATCCTCTTATACTTTTGAAACCATGCCTAAACTATGAAGATTTTTTTTCCCTCTGAACCAATAATAGCTATTGATGAATGGGAAGTCCAAAAATCCAGAAGTTCTACAATACACAAAATTGGATGTTTCAGCTGGATTTCAGTTGCTGTTGGAACTCCTAAGTACTGGGCTCCAACTACAGTAAAGGGATGTAGTTGCTATCTGGTGAGAGTAAGTAAGCAAAAAAACATAACTTCCTTTTGTTCCATGTTTTTATTAGCTTTCAGCAGAAGGTATGGCCCAGATTACAATTGTGCCTTCCCATCTTCCCACCTCAAGATCCAGATTAGGAGTGAATCTTCCTACTTCAAAGTAGGCAAAAATGTCTCAAAAATGTGCTCTCCATTTTTGAATATTAGTTAATTCTATATATACTCAAGCTGACAACCAAAATTAGCCATTATATGACCCTAAATAGATGTCTTGCCATTTAATGAACTGGGTCTACAACCAATTTTAAAAATCAAAACTAAAGGAGGACCTGAATTCATCAGTTGCTGCTTTTTTTTAACTGAGGAAGTTATTACATCATTTATCTCAGAATATTACCACCAACCTTTCCTATGCTTTATAGAACTTACAGAATATGTATTCTGTGTCCTCATTTGCCCTCCGAAGTTGTCTAGACACTATGCTTAAAAGACATGATGGGCCATTCTGACTCCATCTTAAAGATGGAAGACATCTTGTTCTAAAGTCAGAACAAGTTCACTTCTGTTTGATGCAGAATTCCAATTGGCAGTGCTTTAACCTATTTTTAAATGTTAACATGTGAGCCAGGCATGGTGGAGCATGCCTTTAATCCCAGCACTTGGAAGGCAGAGGCAGGCAGATTTCTGAGTTCGAGGCCAGCCTGGTCTACAAGTTCCAAGACAGCTAGGGCTATACAGAGAAACCCTGTCTTGAAAAAAACCAAAAAAAAAAAAAAAAAAAAAAAAAAAAAAAAAAAAAAAAAAAAAAAAAAAAAAAAAAAAAAAAAAAAAAAAAAAAAAAAAAAAAAAAAAAAAAAAAAAAAAAAAAAAAAAAAAAGTTAACATTAACATGCTCTTCTCCCTGAAATATATGTGGACTCACAAAGTGAGTGTACCCTCATAAGATGTTATGCTAAATAATTTTCAAATGTCAGGCAAGTTTCTATGTGAACAAAATCCCTCCAGAAATCCTCCAAACTTTAAAAACTCCAAAGTCATGCAGATTTTTGGACTATATAAAGCCCATCCTTTGTTGTGTTCAATGCTATTTTTTTCAAACCCCACTTTAGAGAGATATCCCTGTCTGATAGAAAAGAACACTTGGTTTATTTGGCCAAAGGATTTGAGAAGTGGCCTTTACTCTTATTCTATAGGATTAACAGACATTATTGTGTCTAACATGAAAGCCTCTTTCATTGTCCCTTAAATCCTATGGATCTGGAAACTACTGTATAAGCTGCCAAGGGAGGGAGGTAATTAAGTAGTCTTACCCATTATAACAACTAGGAACTATTGTAAACACCAGTATAGTAAGATATACATAAAGGTAAAGTGGCACACAATAGTTGGCAACTAGTAGTTGCCAACAGCTGTCTAAATGGACTCACACCACTCATCAGGAGGGAAAAGATACATGATCTTGAAAATGAAATGTAGCCACCTCCCTGGGGCTAGTGAGTCCATGGACCTTAGAAAAGTTCTATATACTTTTAATTAAGCAACACATTTCATTTGAGCCCCCAATTTTATTTTTTATACCAGATGTCTCCAAGATTAGACTAGGAAGATTTTCCTTTTGGTCATTATTTTGATTAGTTTTTTAATATACCCACACAAGTTAAAATCATGTGAGAATATGGAACATAAATTGAGTGATTGTTTTGGCCAGATTGACCTGTATACAATTCTGGGACATAGTTTGATTAAGGATATATGTAGAACAGCAGGGCCATATCGCCACTGGGCAGAGTCATATCACCACTGGGCAGAGGATCCTGAGTTGCATAAAAAAGCAAGCAGAATAAGAGCAATAAATTAGACAGCATTCCTTCATGGTCTCCACTTCACTTCTAAGTTCCTGTGTACATCTCTAATTGAGCTCCCTGAATTATAGATTATGACAGAAATGTTTTGCACAGATAAACAATTTCCTCAGTAGTGATATAATCAATATTAATACATGAATGTCAGCTTAATTTTGTTTGTGATAACCTTTATCCAAAGACTACTTTTAGCATACACATCATTTGAACATGGTATCATAAATACTGTTCTGTTATTTTCATAGAATTTTATTTATCATATTTCTTTTGTGAAGAGATGACAATATTTGTTCATGTGACTTCAAAAGAACAGAGGCTATGCCAGTACCTGGCAAATACAGAAGTAGATGCTCACAATCATCTATAGGATGGAACACAGGGTCCCCAATGGAGGAGCTAGAGAAAGTACCCAAGGAGCTGACGGGGTCTAAAACTCTTTAGGTGGAACAACAATATGAACTAACCAGTACCCCCAGAGCTTGAGTCTCTAGCTGCATATGTAGCAGAAGATGGCCTAGTTGGCCATCATTGGGAGGCGAAGCCCCATAGTCTTACAAACTTTATATGTCCCAGTACAGGGGAACGCCAGGGCCAAGAAGTGGGAGTGGGAGTGTAGGGGAGCAGGGTGGGGAGAGGGTATAGGGAACTTTCGGGATAGCATTTGAAATGAAAATGAAGAAAATATCTAATAAAAAAAATAAAAATAAAATAAAAAAATAAATGTTAATCAACTTAAAGATTACTTGGATCAACAATGAAATCCACAAAGAATAAAGAAACACAAATTATCTTTCAGAAGTTAACAAACCAATCTCCATACTCCAATCCTAGTTTCAATTGTGGAACTCATGGTGCAGACTTAAAGAGACTATACTCATACAGCAGGCATACAACTAACAAAAGAATTGGACATGCACATGCCTCATCACAAAAACATAAACAACTTCAAGGGCCAATGCATTATGTACTTGTTCAAAATCATTATTCCTTTAAAACTGTTTCTCAGTAAGAATTACCTAGGACACAAACCTTAAAATAATAATAATAATAATAATAATAATAATAATAATAATAATAAAACTTCATCTGCGAATTCAAGCACTTTAATGAAGACACAGACAACTATCTCAGTGAAGACTGACACCAGTAAAGAGATAAAAATCTTTAAGAGAATTCAAGTAGGATTGAAGATAACTTTGGAAAGTCTTAGCAGTACAATGTATCAAGGAGAATTCTTGAAAATGAAGTAGGGGAATTTGACCACTTTAGCAATGAAAATGATTTTTTTTTTTAAATTGAAAGGGATATGTCAGAACTGTTGGACACCAGGAAAAGACCATGTCCTCAGATTATAGTCAAAGAGAATCCCATAGAGTGCATCTTCCACAGGTTGATAAAAGAAAATGTGTGATTCAGGGAAAGATGTATCTCTATAGATACAAGAAGTCTATAGAACACCAAAAAAGAGGACCATAAAAGAAACTACTCATGATCTGTTATAGTGGAAAGACTAAATAAACAGAAAAAAGAGAATGTATTGAAAGCCTCAAGAGATAAACTACAAGTGAAATAAATGGGAAATAGCATAAGATCAACAGCTAAACCTTCAAAGGAAGCTTTAAAAAGCAAGAGATCATGGAGAATTGTACTTCAAGTTCAAAAGGAACACTTAGATCAACTGAGACAACTGTACCCAGCAAAACTGTCTGCCATAATTGAAAGAGAAATCAAAACTCAAAACTTTACATGATACTAACCGGTTAAAATGTTACATGTCCACAAAAATCACTGCTACAGAGAATAATGAAGCAATACTTTGCACTGGGGAGATTAGTAAGCAGAACCAAGAGACTACAAAAATAAAACAAATACAATTTTAAAAAAGAGGAGTTAACTAAAACATGATTAAAATTCCTACAATTAAAACTCAAAACATAAAATTAAAATGAACAAAAAACTGAATAAACATTCTTATGCAGAATCTTCACTGATAGCTGCACATATTTAAAGATGTTCAGTTGTGTTGGTTACTGGGGAACCAAGACTGAAATAAAAAACAGTTTACAAAGGTTATTATAGCTATTATAATATATAAAAGGCAAGAAATAGCAAGCATTAGGAAGGCTATAGATGAAATGGGACCCAAATGTACTATTTATGGGAATCAAAAAAATTTTAAAAGATGCACAAAAATGCACAGCTATACCTATAAACAGAACTATCATATTAAATACTCATCCCTTGATATATACTTTAGACATTCATTCCTTCTTCCTTTTTGCTTTTCTTTCTTCCTTGTCTTCCTTCGTTCCTTCCCTCTCCCTCTCGCTCTCCCTCTCCCTCCCTCTCCCTCTCCCTCTCTCTCTCTCTCTCTCTCTCTCTCCCTTTCTTTCTTTCTTTCTTTCTTTCTTTCTTTCTTTCTTTCTTTCTTTCTTTCTTTCTTTCTCTCCTTCCTTCCCCCCCCCCATTTCAGAATCTTACTTTGTAGGTGTTGCTGACTAGGAACTCACAATTTAACTTGTGTTAACCTTTAACAAAAAGAGATCCACCTGCCTGACTGCCTCTTGAGGGTTGGGATTGCAGGTGTTTACCACCATACCAGGCTAAAATTCTTTAAAGAAGGGATAAATATAGGTTCTATTTGCATATGTTATAGGAGCATAATTTAACAAAACAATAACAGCAACCATAGATAAGAGAAACAACACTATCTTTACTTTAATAGTGACTTTATAAATAAAATGGAGCCTATACATAGAATTTAACTTTATTAAATTTAGAAATAGTTTATACAGCCGGGCATGGTGGCGCATGCCTTTAATCCCAGCACTTGGGAGGCAGAGGCTGGCGGATTTCTGAGTTCGAGGCCAGCCTGTTCTACAGAGTGAGTTCCAGGACAGCCAGGGCTATACAGAGAAACCCTGTCTCCAACCCAACTATATAGAGAGGAAGAGAGGTTTCTCTGTTAATATGTAAACTTTGATGTTTACAGAGTTTTATTTGAGCAAGAAAAGATAGTTCTATGGACAATGGTGGAAATTCTTACAAATTAATATAGGTATAATTAATGTAAACAAAAGTAGTCTTATGAATTATCAATTTTCATTTCATAGTTTTTTGTATTAATTACTTTGAGTTGTCTTTTTCATTGATCGCTTTATGTTTTGTATTGTTATTTATTCTTTAATATTTAATACATATATTCATGTTCTTTTTTGTCAACTTTACAGAAGTTAGAATCATTTTGGAAGAGAGAACCTCAACTGGCCTGTGGTCAAGCCTGTGGAACATTTTTGAGCAATGTTTGATGTGGGAATGCCCTGTTCACTGTGAGTGGTACCATTCTAAGTCTGGTGATCCTAGATGGTATAACAAAATAGACTGAATAAGCTGTCAAGAGCAAGCTAGTAAACAGGAAGTGATCTGCAATGGCTTTTATTTCAGTTACTGCTCCAAGGTTCCTGACCAGACTTCACTCAGTAATGTGACTTAAGAAACAAATCTGATAGTCAGAGATTATAATATAGTCAGGCTTAAATGTTAAAAATGCCACTTGTAAAAACAAGGATGAACCTGGGGGTTATTAAGTAAAATGAAATAGGCCAGGAACAGAAATTTACATATCAGATTATGTCATTTATATTTGAAATGCATAAATATTAAAAACTTAAAAATTACAAAAGTGATTACTTAACTGTCTAGACTATGGTTGGAAAAATAAATAGGTGAATAAATTACCAATCATCTTTTTTGTGGTGTCCTAAATATTGTCCTGCACTAACAACAGCTTTAACACAACACACAACATCCTTGTAAACAAAATGCTTGTGGTTCAATAAATACATCTGTCCTTCAAACGTTAAATAGAAAGAAGACAGTAGTTATGAAAAAGAATATTTTGGCAGAAAGACTAGGGAATGTTAATTGTCAGGGGCCAGCCCCAGCCCGGGAGCATGGGGTTCTTTCTTTCTTGTTGGTGGTTGTTCTTGAGGCAGCTGAGGGGGAAGAGCATAGGCAGACTTTTTTTTTTTTTTTTTTTTTTTTTTTGTCTTACGAGTTTTGGGAGTAAGACTTTGTCTTAAGAGATATTTAGGGTTGCTATATAATGAAAAGTTTACTTATCTAAGCCTAAATTTACTATGCTGCTGTAGCTGACTTGCCTTCTGAGATCCTCTGAGGTCAGAAACTGCAAACCACAAAGGATTAAGTAAATAGCCTTTGTTCTTTCTCAGCAGGAACTCCTGTGCTCTTTCAGCCTGCTAGTTGAAGTCACAGGAAGAAAAAAAGGACTCTTGGAAAAGGGGTTATACAGTTTATTACTAAATTGTAAAAACAGTTTCATATGAAAGCTATCTAAGCAAAAAGAAAGGTAAAAAATCCTGTAAGTGGGGAAAAGGGAAAAGATTTCTTCTCTAAGTGGGGAAAGGCAAAAAAATTCACCTTTCTCCTGGTCCCCTCATCCCTTTGTCCTCAGTACTTGCACATATTTCAGAATACATGATCCTATTTTTAAAAAGTTCACGCAAAAAAATCAAATCATAAATGGAAATAGAAATTTACAACAGCAAATGTTTACATGCATTTCCATTACGAATAATTATCTAGCTAAACATATATCACCTGTCTTGGCTCCACACATTCACTGAAGGTTTAAAATCATAACTAAGTTATTAGTGAAGTTTTGTATAGATAAACACAGTCAATATTTTATTTTCTGTCCCAACACCTATAATAAATTGTTACTTCCCTTTTTATGATCTTTGGTTAATGGTTTTACAACCTCATGGTATATGCTCTGAGTAGGAGAAATTCTGGTTACCATCTAAGAGCAATTAATTGGTGACACTTGGGAGACTGACAGAGTTCTCACTGCAGCTTTTCTCTCAGAAAAGGACCTAATAGCAGTCTCATTATAAAATCCCACTATAAAAGAGCTTAATAATCACAGATATAATTTTAGGAATTCTTATAGGATCTTCATTAAGAATAAGTCATCTATTAGTCTATATAGCATCACTATAAGATAGTCCATCTTCGTGGATCTGCAGAAATCTGGTCCAAAGGAGAATGCTATTACTTGGTGATTGTTATGTATGTTTAATAATAAGAGGAAAAGCATATTAATAGCAGGAATCTTTCTTAAAATGAGTCTCGGAGTCTGCAGCGGGAGATAGACAGGCGGAGGGCGGAGAGCAGACTCCTTCCCTTCCGGCCCACACCGCTCTGCTCCAGCGCAGGGCGCAAGGCCTGGGGGCCGTGCACCCACCCAGGTTTCCAGCTCTCCCAGCGATCCGGACCACTGCGATCTCCGGACCACTGGTAAGAGGAACACACATCTGTTCCAGTCCAATCTCGTGGGACTTGAATCTGCAGCGGGAGATAGGCGGAGGGCGGAGAG